>LR755127.1:3807917-3825489 GCA_902729485.2 Mus minutoides | reverse complement strand
TTTTTGTATTTTTTTTTTTTTTTTTTTTTTTTTTTTTTTTTTTTTTTTTTTTTTTTTTTTTTTTTTTTGTTGCAAATGAATTTTCAAATTGCCCTTTCTAACTCTGTGAAGAATTGAGTTGAAATTTTGATGGGGATTGCATTGAATCTGTAGATTGTTTTTGGCAAGATGGCCAATTTTACTATATTAATCCTGCCAATCCATGAGCATGGGAGATCTTTCCATCTTCTGAGATCTTCAATTTTTTTCTTTAGAGAGATGAAGTTCTTGTCATACATACCTTTTACTTGCTTAGTTAGAGTCACACTAAGGTATTTTATAGTATTTTTTACTATTGTGAAAGGTGTTGTTTCCCTAATTTCTTTCTCACTCCATTTATCCTTTGACTAGAGGAAGGCTACTGATTTGTTTGAGTTAATTTCTTATCCCGCCACTTTGCTGAAGTAGTTTATCAGGTTTAGAAGTTCTCTGATGGAATTTTAGGGGCCACTTAAATATCATATCATCTGTAAATAGTGATATTTTGACTTCTTCTTTTCCAATTTGTGACCCTTTGACCTCCTTTTGTTGTCTAATTGATCTTGGTAGGACTTTGTGTACTATATTGAATAAGTAGCAAGCAAGTGGACAGCCTTGTCTAGTCCCTGATTTTAGTAGGATTACTTCAAGTTTCTCTCCATTCAGTTTGATGTTGGCTACTGGTTTGCTGTAGATTGATTTTACTATGTTTAGGTATGGGCTTTGAATTCCTGATCTTTCCAAGACTTTTGCCATAAAGGGATTTTGAATTTGTCAAATGCCTTTTCAGCTTCTAATGAGATGATCATGTGGGTTTTTTTTTTGTTGTTGTTGTTGTTGTTGTTTTTACTTGAGTTTGTTTATATAGTGGATTATTTTGATGGATTTTCTTATATTGAACCAACCCTGCTTCCCTGGGGTGAAGCCTGAAAAGTCTGGATGAAATGGACAATTTTCTAGACAGATACCATATACCAAATTTAAATCAGGATCAGATAAAACATCTAAACAGTACCCTAGCCTCTAAAGACATAGAAGTCTTCATTATAAGTCTCCCAGCCAAAAAAAAAAAAAAACGCCAGGACCAGATGGGTTTAGTACAGAGTTCTAACAGACCTTCAAAGAAGACCTAATTCCAATTCTCCTCGAACTATTCCACAATATAGAAACAGAAGGAACACAACCAAATTCATTCTATGAAGGCACAATTATGCTTATACCTAAACCACAAAAGACGCAGCAAAGAAAGAAAATTCAGACCATCTTCCCTTATGAATATCAATGGAAAAATACTCAACAAATTTCTTATAAACCGAATCCAAGAACACATCAAAAAAATTATCCGTCCTGATCAAGTAGGCTTTATTCCCAGGGAAGCAGGGATGATTCTTTTTATGGAAACCTACCTAACTTTATAACATCCAGATTTCTACAAGCTTTGAAAATGGATCAAAGTTTATGTTCCATGACTTGCCAGGTATTACATTTATTTATTGAATGTTCTTGTGTCTTCTCACCCATCCTCAACACATAGATTTCATAGGATGGTTTTTAAGCAATGGCTAGGTTGCTATAGTTGGATTACCAATACTCAACTTAATTTCTAATTTGAAGAGTTTACTAGTCAATGATATTGACCAGTCACATATCTCACCTTCTATACTTAGCTCCTTTTAAAAAATGAGCATACCAGTCTCACACTTCAAAGGTAATTTATTCTGCATCGAATAAGGGCAAAAATATCTAAAATGCTTAACACTAAAGGTTTATTTAAAAATAAGCTGACATCCATCATCAGTTGTTAACCTTTCATGTTTTGTTAGTTTTTTTTTCTTTTTTTTTTTTATTACAGCTTTTAAAGATCTCATTTGTAAACTTTAAAGGGTTATATCCTCTTAATAGTGCAATTCCATGAACAACATCACCTGGATGTTTTGCTGAGTTAAGAACACATTTTCCTATTTTGGGGCATTTGTAGGATACAAGTGTTGGTGTCAAGTATCTGACAGTGAATTATTCTCTAATAAATTCTGAGCCTCCAATGAACATAAGAATACTTTCAAAAAAAAAAGGAGAAAAAAGTGCCTGGAAAAGAATAATTCATCAAGAAACAAGAGGTAACACAAGTAAGTGAAAGTCCTGTTCTGTAGTTAATTAAGGAGCACATGGCATGTTTAAAAAATATATTTGCTGTTAAGGTCAGAGTGACACTTATATGATACCACTGACATAGTATTATCAGATATCCTAGTATTTCAAAACAGATGCTAAACATGAGCTCTTCACTTCATTTAATCATTGGGATGAGGCTATGACTCAGTTGTAGAGTATGTGCTTAATATGTATAAAGTCCCAAGTTCAATGACCTATACCAAAAAACCAATCCTGAACATCAAACTGTCAAGTACAAAATATGTCTTTGATAGAAAGAATATTACTGGAATGCACTGCTCTTTTTACACCTTCTATCCTATTTTCCTATCTCCACATTCCTTTTCCATAAAATAAACATTACATTTATGAGATAAGTACCATAACTGACTGTTAGTGTATATGGCTTTCAGATCTTGTCTTCCTGGAGGTTAAATTTGACCCATTATTCTCTTCATTTTTCTGATTGTTCAGAATACCCCTGAGATTGCATCTGGCACACTGAGTTAGCAGATGATCTTGTTCAGTCACATATCTTACCTGTATCTTCACCTCCTTTTGTAAAATTAGATGGAGACCAAATATCACAGGATCAAAATTTTTATCTCAAGCATTAAGGAGTAAACTAAAACAATTATTTGTCTTTCGAGGGAAAGTAGGTAGTTGTAGAAAAATAATTATCTCACTTTGTATTATATATTTTTCTGTAGAATTCAGACTGAATTCTATGGCAATAGTTAATTTATGCTAATTTTGGAGGGTTGGTAAGGACATTTTGGCAGGCCTGGCCTGGAACTTACTAAGCTGCCCTCAAACTTATACTCCTTTGTCTTTGTACCCTGGTGTTGGGGTTTCAGGCATGTACCACATGCATAGTCATCTTTTTGTTTTGTTTTGTTTTGTTTTGTTTTGTTTTGTTTTGTTTTTCAAGGCAGGGTTTCTCTGTATAGCCCTGGCTGTCCTGGATTTAGCAGTATGTTTAGAGTTTGGGAGTTCTTACTAAGATTTTGAAATGACATAAGGAAAAATCCCAAACATATTTTCTCTTGCTTTGCTCGCTCCGGGTTTAGCCTTTAACGGCTGAGCCATCCCTCCAGCCCCAAACATATTTTCTTTGTCACTTCTGTTAAAATATAGCTTTGAGAGAGAAAAATTGAACTAACATTTATCAAGCCCTCATTGTGTATCAGATAACTTCTGAAACCTTTACAAGAAGTCTTATTCACTATTCCCCCTTTCCAGAAGATAGACTGAAGTTCAGGTAAGTTATTAAATAAGTCAAGGCTCAATTTTCAGTTAAGGAGCTAGTATGCATTCATATCCACTATGTTTTTACCATGAACTTCGCTAAGCTCTTTGGTTAATATAGCACTAAACATTTTTTTAATTATCTTTAATCTTTTCTTACAGTCCAGTCTGGTCCACCCTCTGACAGTTCCTAATCCCGTTCTTCCTTCCCCAAATCCAAGAAGATGATTGCCACCCCCTAGACCCCACCCCATCACGCCAGGCCCCCTAATCCCTGGGGCCTCAAGTCTCTCCATAGTTAAATGCATCTTCTCTCACTGGGGCCATACCAGGCTGTAGATGTGTCCGGGACCTCATACCAGCTAGTGTATGCTGTCTGGTTGGCTGCTCAGTGTCTGAGAGATCTCAGGGGTCCAGGTTAGTTGGGTCCAGGTTGCTGGTCTTTCTTTGGGGGTCACCATTTTCCTCAGTCTGTTCACCGATTTTGTCCCTGCCGTTCTTTTGGACAGGAACAATTCTGGGTCATAGTTTTGGCTGTGGGGTGGCAACCCCATCCTTCCACTTGATGCCCTGTCTTTCTACTGGAGGTGGACTCTACAAGTTCCCTCTCCCCACTGGTGGGCTTTTCATCTAAGGTCCCTCCCTCTGAGTCCTGAGCATCTCTCACCTTCCAGGTCTCTGCTACATTCTAGAGGATCCCCCCTCCTGCCCCCCTACCTCCCAAGGTTGACTGTTTCTATTCTTTCTACTGGCCTCAGAGCTTCATTACTGATTGCCTCCACTACCTGATCATGTTATCCTTTTCCTGTCTATATCCCCTCTCCTACCTACCCAAGTATCTCCCTCCCTCTCTGCTCCCATAATTACTTTCTTCTCCCTCCCAAGTGGGATTGAGGCATACTCACTTGGGCCCTTTGGATTGTTAAGCTTATCTGTAGATGTCCGTAGGGTAAAGACTATGATGCATTACTTATTACAGATTTTCCATCATCTTGTAAAAGACCTACCAAAAGGCTAAAAAAATACCCCAGTCAATAAAATATGATTAGCAATTAAGCATAAGGATCTGAGCTTAAGCCACAAACTACATGTTGTAAAAAAATGGTTCGGTGATATAAACTTTTTTGATGAACATTTTCTGTGTTAGGGAGATAGTCAGGTGGATCCCTGGAGCACAAAACCTGCCAGCCTAGGTAGCTTGACTAGTTCTAGACCATTGAGACTCTGTCTCAGAAAAACAAAGTAGAAGGCACCTAGAAATTAAAACAAGATTTGTTCTCTAACCTCCACATATGTGTTCACATGTGAACTTATACACACACATACACACTAAACATAGATCCATGGCACATATTGCACATGTGGATACGTGTGTGTGTGTGTGTGTGTGTGTGTGTGTGTGTGTGTGTGTGTATTTATGTATCTGTGCTTGCCTGCCTGTCTGTCTGTCTCTCTGTGTATTTTTTTACCATATAAAAGTTAGCCATTTTGGTTTAACAAAAAACTAGTATAAATAGTCATAATATTAAGGTCTATTTATAGATGTTAAAGACAGGCTTATTCTACCTAGTGTAGATTAAAATCATTAAGATCAATTGTGTTATTTTAGTGAAAAAGACAGAAAAGTTATATAATAACAGAGCTAGTGTATGTGTCTGTTTACATCACCAAAAAGTCCATATTCAGTAGATACCTTATCAATCCACTGGGCACTAATAAATAAGTATAGAAGTGATAGAACAAAATCCCTACCCTCAGAGAGAGTACAGACTGCTCCAGGGAAATAAAACTCATCTATCAATTCGAGGACAGCAAGAAATGGATATTCAATACTAAATCAGACAGATGAGCTATTCATAGTGAAAGGAAAAATAAACTACCAAACAAGCTCAGATTGATCATTTACTGCCTCGTTACTCCTCTGGAATACATCGTTGTGTTTATGACTGTCCCCATAGCAAGGGCAACTCTTTTAGGAAACAGACGTTTTGTTGCTTTTACATGTTCCTCACTGTGGATAATCATTGATAAGTTGAAGAAAACTGACATATGCTATAACTTCGGTTTGTGAAAGAGTCTTCAGAAATGACAATATTCTTTTTAATTCATTGATATTAGATTTTCTAAAAATAAAGGAACAAAATATAGCATCATACTGTATCCAAGTTCTGAATCTTGTCAAAACAACACCAGAGATAATTTCCATTCCCTACATAAAGTAGTAGACATAGACTCACATAACTTTCTACTTCATGCATCATTTAAAAGAAAGTAATTCTTGTTTCTATTTAAAACACTGATGTTTAGAATTTCAACTCAAGTCTTCCTACAGATTTTGTCTCAGTTCTTCAATTAGAATGCTTCACTGTTCCTAGTAAGCATTAGGCAGCATCCTTGATCAGTTATCAAATTCTTCACGTTTATATGTTTTCCAATGATTTATACAAGCTTTAACAGGTGAAGATTGGGACTAAAAAGGTACAAAACTATAAATTCTATATTTATAATTATGTTTATGTTCATGTTTATTGTCTCAAAGTGAAAAAATAGGTGAGTTCAATTATTTTCTTAACTCAATAATAATTTAAAACTCAATTCCTGGGAAAGCAAGACAGATCTTTGGTTAAGAGTGCTTTTCACCTAGCCTGAAAATCTGAGTGTAATACCAGAACTAACATGATAGAAGGAAAGAATTGTTTCTACTTTCCTTATGGTATGTATTCATGTATATTCATGTAGAAACACACATATACACACATGGGCATGCACACATGTGCACAGAGATGTGCACACACACACAATGCACACACACTAGAAAAGGTAAATAAGTGCAAAAAAATCTATAACCTTAGTATATCATTGTTTGCTAAAATTGCTAAGCAGACTTTGTGATTCTATGCTTTCTACCCCTACAGCTCTCTATGGAAACATCTAAATGCTTTAAAGAGATAACTGACTTATCCTGGAGTTATACTTTTGTCTAGCTTCTTAGAAGCAGATCTCTATATGCTATGCTTCATTCCTGACAATGACTTTCCACATAGTATGTCCCAAATATATTTCATGTAAGCCAACTAGAGATTACTTAAAAATGATTTTAGTTCAATGTACCTGTATAATTTTAAAGCAACTTTATTATCAGTGGCTAAAGATACTAACTTTCTGACATAGGAATTCTAAATCTCAACCAGACATATTCATTTTGAGAGACTTCTTTTTAAAGAAGACCATAACATGGCTATTTAAACAAAGATAAAATGGGAGCTCTAAAATTATGAGCCCTAGGCCACTGGAGCATATGGTTAAAGTTTATAGAGTGAATTATCTTTTATCAAAGATTCTCTTGAAAAATATTGGCTTACTTTCGTTCTAGAAGCTTAGTTCATGGATCTAGTATCTTCAACATTGACTTGACCTGGTTTTAGCTGTTATTCTGACCCTGAAGTACAACTACAAAGTATTTATAGCCTTCTCTAAGGTACAAAGATTTTTGTTAGTTTTATATGGTGTGTACACAGCATGTAGGAAAAAAATTACAATGTTATGATTCAGATAGGTTGTTACCGCACTGTGACTAGACCACTAAACTGAGACTGCATTTTAATATGGACAAATATGAAATAGTAAAATACAATGAACCAAAACAGAGTCCACCTTAAGCAGTATCAATGTAATGTAATAATCAGGAAAATGATTTAGGGGGATGTTGTGCGACGATCCCAGAAGCTGGGTGCTCTGAACTATATGCTAGCTAAGCAAAACAATTGCATGGTTCATGGAATGCAATTCAGATCATAGAGCTGAAAATCTCTGACAATCACAGTTGTAACATATCTAGAACTCTGCATGTGGTTCTGCCACCATTTCACCAAAGCCATGTAAAAACAATCACTTTTTAAGTTGGTTGGTTACTGAAAACTAAGGCAGTTGGATGCATTTAAGTAAGATTTCTTCCTGCCTCTGTGAATTGTGAGACCTTTAAGTTCTTTAAAAGAACACTAAACATGCTATGTTTTGTGTATCTTTGTCTCATTTGCAGTCTTTTCATCTTAATCTCATCTGTCCTCTTGGGAAAGTTGTGAGAAAGCTCAGGAGAAATAGAATTTCCCTTCTGCAAAAAGTTAAAATGAGTGTGATTGTGTAGCTAAATAGAACACGAGCAGGCTAGAGGCCCAGTACTTACACATATCATTGCAGTGCTTTTTTTTTCTTACCATGATATTCCACCTGGACTTGTCAAAGGAGTTCAGTCTTTACCAGATTTTAAAGAAACATAAAGAAAGTTATATTTGCTTTATGGAAGCAAAAGACTAACCAACTTCTGTTTTTAGGCACTATCCCATGGGACTGTTTTAAAAGTAGTCCATGATAAAGAGTTTGAGACAAAGAGAATTGGAATTTCCATACTACATAAAATTCTAGTTGTCTCTTTATAGTCCCAAGATCATATGTTTTTATTTTTTCTAAACTATGATTTTTATACTGATCCCATTGAATCATTTTAGGTATGTTACTTTCTTGTACCAACAGAAGGAAGTGAAAGCAACAAAAATGTAGTTTCTGTATTACTCATTGTTTATTCATTATCATTCATTGTTCTCTTAAAGAACACAAATGAAATTGAGATTGTAAGGAATCCCAGAATAACTCATGTATAGGAACTATGTGTACAGAACATATTGCTAGAGAGCATCCATTGTGCTCAAGTTCAGCCTGATCTCAAATTCAGAGATTTGGAACTCAAATCCCACAAGCAAATGCTTGCTAAAATAAATGCTCCTGATCTGTATGAAGAGAAATAAAATAAAATAATTTATTTTGTTAAGCTAGTAAGTTGATGAATGATTTATAATCATCAATACAGAATGGAGCTGCTGATAGTAGCACTTGACTGTAAGCTCAAAAATAGGAAAGTAGAGGCAGAAATATAAATTAGAAGGTGGAGGCAGAGCTATCAAAAGTTGAAGGCAATCCTCAGCTACTCCGTCTCAAAAATATAAATAAATAAATAAATAAATAAACACATAAATATACAAATAAATAGAAGAATGAAACAGAATACAAACACACTCAAGAGCTTCAAGCATTTGTTTGGAATTGTGGGTTGTTTTATATGGATTTCTTAAAGAATTCTGAATGTCTCTTGGGGGTGCTGCAGTTCCTGAGTCATCCTGGTAGACAGGGAGGGAGGCTTCCATACTGCCCTGATAGGACAAGTGCCCATGTCCACTGGCCTACCACGTGACACAAAATAGAGGCTCTTGACAAACTAGTGGCATCTCAGAATGAGCCTAGAATAGGGCAGTGGCTCCTTCCTCCATCTTTACAGAAGTCCTCTCATATACTGGCAGTGTGGAACCTTCCTGTAGTAGCAGCAGGGTGGTTTTCTACTTTAGAGCTTGGACCAAGGGCTGTATAAAAAATCACTTGATGCTGTGCAATACAGTAGATGTGTGCCTCGTTGCTGGTCTTAGAAATCTGTTTGCCAGGTTTATGATTGCCTCCCTCACTCTTTCGGGGATCCCAGTTCCCACACTTTTCTTTTCATCATCCAAGGGGAATTCTCGAGGGAAACTAGGAAAGGGGATAACATTTGAAATGTAAATAAAAACAATATCTAATAAAAAAATAAAGAAGAAGAAAAGAATATTTCTGAACAGAATAACGGTGTTTGAAGTCCATTATCTCATAACCTGTCTGAAAGGGGTGGAATCTATTCATAGAGAAGAAGATGGTGCTGGCTAAAAAGTATCCCTCTCCTGTTTCAAAAACATTTGAAATATCAATCAATCAGAGCCTTTAGAGCTCCCAGGAATGAAACCACCAACCAAAGAATAAACATGGAGGAACCCATGGCTCCAGCTGCATATGTAGCAGAGAGGATGGCCTTGTCTAGCATCAAAGGGAAGGGAGGCCATTGGTCCTGTGAAGGCTTGATACATAGAGAAATGATAGAGCAGTGTGTTGGGAGTGGGTGGGTGGGGAGGGGGAACACCCTCATGGAGGCAGGGGGAGGGGAGCGGGATGGGGATTTTTGGCGAGGAAACTGGGAAGGGGAATAACATTTGAAATGTAAATAAATAAAATAACCAATAAAAGAAGAAAGTCTTTGTCCTTATCCATTCCAAGTCTTCTTCATTAATTTTCTTAACAGTTCTGCAATTTTACCTTAGCCTTTCAATAAAATTCTTTAAGTTTAAGACACATCCTGTGATTTACAAGGAATGAGTACTGACTCATTCTCATCCAAGAAAGCATTTGTGTCTGTCATTTGTCTTTATGTAAACTATAGATATTTAAAAGGTATACTGGACATAATTTGGTGCATGAGAAATCCCTGAAACTGTCACTACAAAGAAATATACCCATCATCTGCCTAACTTTCCTGATGTCTCCTTTGTAATCTGTTCATTCTTCTGTCAGCCTCATCCCAACCAGTGTTGATTATTACAGAACTTTATACAAATTAATTCATATAATAACTATGCTTTTATTGTCATCTGCATACCTTCATTTAGCATATTATGGAGTCATATGAGCTTTTACATATTCAATTTGTGGCTATATGAATGATATATTCAGCTTTTTTGTACATTTGGATCCATTCTTGTTTGTTATTATATCAAATCTTATTATTCAAATTTATGCAAAAGCATTTGTGTGTATGTCATATGCTTTTCAACATTAGCTAAACACTTTGGTGTAAAATGACTGGGCTGTATTATAGACTTTTATGTTTTAAAGAAACCACTATTGCTTCGAAAATTGTCTATTTTATTTTATATTTCTACATGAGAATGCAATGCAAAGGCTCCAGGACCATTGATTTTAATTGTGTCTGTTTTATTTGATATGTTAAGTCACAGTTGTTTTGTGTGTCTCTAGTGATTAGGATATTTGCATTTGCTTTTTTTTTGTTTGATTGTAATTTTTTTTCTGCCAGATTCTATAGAGTTCCTCTCAAAAGATAGTCTTTTGGCCATCATGCAGAAAGACTTAAGGTGAGTTATCTGTCAGCATGACACACTTGCCTGTCAAGAAACAGTAGATATGGCTTATGCTCCAACTTTAGCCATTCCTACTTACCAATAAAATGTGACACATAGAGAAAAATCTAAGAAGATATAACAAAAAAAAATGATAAATTGCTAACTCTTGACATTAAGGTTAAGGTAAGACTTGTTTCTTTAACTTTTTTTTTTCTATTTTTTGACTAAACTCATAGCCAGTAGGGAAAACTACGAGAGCAAATGTAGTGATACTCCTCAAATATTCTGATATTTCATCAGAATATATGTTCTTGGCATTTTTTGCTGCTATGAAAAAAAAAACATGCAGAGAATGACTATGCAATACTTTATGCATATGTGTTTTGGTCGTCAGTAACCTATAGTGAGGGAAGCTTTGAGAAGAGTATGGTATTCTTCCAGACAATTCTGTCATAGTCGGAGAGTTCAAGAAATAGAAAAGATCAGCTTTAGACAGGTTTATAGGAGATTTAGCAATACCAATACTTCCACGTGACACAGTTTTCACAGTCTTAAGACAGCAATCCAATTAGTTTGGTATGAGAACAAGGAGCTTCTCTGAATCCATACTCTTAGGCAAACATGCAGTATATGTACTACATGTCGATCTCAGCAAAATCCAATCATTTTCTTTACTACAAAAGAACACATTAAGTTGGGGAAGAAAAATGGTAGAGTAAGATAGGGGAAGGAACAGAGGCAAAGGCATGGAGATTGATTGGAACACATTATATGCATTTGTTCAATTTTCTATTTTTTTTAAAGATCAATGAAGTGGTAGAGGTAATTCAAAGTCAGTGTCCTGAGGCCAGCTTTCAGAAAATGCTACTCTTGAACAATATCCATAATAGTTCTCACATACTTAACTAAATACTGAAATGATTAATTCTTTAATACGGTGTCTAGTAATTGGTCTCAACATTACATGTAGAAGAAGACATTTGATTACCTTTTTAATGCAGAAATTTCAAAGATGAGCTTCCCTCCTTCTCAATACCAGAGACTATTTTTACTATTATCTATCAAAGAGAAGATGGACTACAGTCCAGAATTGGTGTTTATATGTGTGTCAATAAGAACAAAAGTTAAAATAGATTAAATTTTGTTTACTTTGGTTCCAAATAACTTAAAATAGTTTCTAATGTTAGGCATACAATTATGATGTAACTTTATAACTTAAGTAATAACCATAAAAAAGTAGCTCTCAGTTTTACGAGAAATTTTCAAAATTATTTAAATGCATTAACCTTATTAATAGTTTACATTAAATTTACTTGTATTTTAGTTCTTTCCAATTATGTGATAAACAAAGCATGAAAACCAACCATCTATTCCTAAAAAATTTGGACATAGACAAAAATATGCAAATATGATGATTTTCCAATATTGAGGATGACAAAAATAAGGAAAACAAACTGTTATGTCAAGAAAAGAAACTGATGTTGGAGACTGAAGGTCATGGGTCAATTTAAGGATGTGTATTTATTATATAAATGAAAAGAGAAAATGAGAGTAACTATATCTAGGTCAAGAATATATTCACAGCTAGATTTAGAAACTGGGTAGTTAACAAAACCATATCAGCACATGACTTATACTAAAAGTGCCTTCAGCCCCAGACAACCTAGCAGTACTGAAACTTGAAGCTGAAAGTAAACATTCATGTGTTAACCAAGACATACCTGGTTTTGGAGACCCAATATAGAATAACAATACAACTTGTGTAGGTGGATAAGTCCCACCAGATTTCTTATTTGAGGAGGAAAAAAATTCAGAGAATTTCACAGATTAATGATTAATATAATACGTATAACAAGAGCAAAATTATGTATTGGTATTGGAGATATCATTTCATCTTTCATTAGTATAGAGAAATAGGTCTGAGTTCCTGCCCCTATAGTCTGAACAAGTGCTTATATTTTAGACAATTAAGAAACCTCTCAAGTAGCATATATATTGGTAATGTTAATATATGTGAGATTATACAAAGAAGTTGGAAAAATAATGATACATTAATCAATTTCTTATATTCTGAGTATTTGCAATGGATATAATGTTTATATTTACTGACGTTTTTACGTCAATTCCTCAGCCTTCAAAGTCATAGTAGTAGAAAACACTGATATTAAGATCATAATAACAAAGCTTGTTATATGATGGCGTGGGGAAGTACTTAGAAACTGAGTAGCCTTGTCTGATTCATCTTCATATTACTGATATAAGATTTTATCTTTTATAGAACACATCTAAGAAGAGTTTTAGTCTGCACAGGATGCTTCATACTTATACATTTCTGGAGAAGATGCCATACAAGTAAAGTAACTTTGTTGAGTAACTGGGTCAATAAGTAAAATTTACTGAGAACAGAAGAATAAACAGAAAAAAAAGACTGGATAGGGAATTCAGATATGGGGAAAGAGGAGGAAAATGAAAAAATACAATGGATTCAATTGTGGTAATGTATTGGTATCTACCTCAGTTGCTTTTATAATGAATGATAATTGGGAACTGGGAATTATGGTGGAGAATGGACTGTACATTCAGAGTATCAGACTGTGTATCTGAAGTTCATAACCACAGTCATAAGTATGCACCAGCACCTAGCTAGCCATTTACCATCTTGAAAATGAGTCTTATTTTATTTACACTATAGCCTGGCAAAGGAAGTAATCACAAATGCGATCACACTGATCCAGAAATAAACTTAAGATACAAGATTATTAAAATGAGCTAGTACACATCAATGCATTTTTTTTGAAAAAACACATACACCCACAAGATCTTATTTTTAAATGATGTAAATGTCTATTGTGTGGATGATATTAACCCTTCAACTATACTAGGTAAGTTTTATTACACTTTTAAAAGATGTTAGTTCTAGGGAATGGAAAATACATGTTAAAAAAGTTATAAAAATAATTCTTGTGTCTATACAATCTTTTAAACAAGGCCCAGGGTCACCATCTTCATAAATTTTCATTAATTCCTCATTATTCTGAAATAGGTAGCTAAATATAAGTAATCATATATTTGCTTTGCATTTCTTATAGAAAAGTGTACATCTAGTCTACCAAATAATTAGGAAGAAAAGTTATTACTTATAAAAGAATTTCAACAACTAAATAAATAATTATTATAGATTTACTAGACTAAATATAGAGGTATTTATAAAATAGAAAGGCATATTGGAGCACTGACACAATATTTAATATGAGAATCAATTTTATTCGTGTCAGTTACCCTTTATATTGAAGTTAAGAGAAACCATGACCAAGGAAATTCTATTTTTGTTTGTTTATTTTTTGTTTATTATTATTATTAATGTTGAGACAGACTATATTGGAACTTAATATCTCACTATATAGACTATACTAGTCTCAAATTCACAGAGATCCATCTGCTTCTACCTTCCAAACACTGGAATTAAAGACAGGTGTCACTAAACTCAGTGACCAAGCAACTCCTATAAAAGAAATAATTTAATGATAATTTAATGGGGCATTGCTTAGTGTTTCAAGGGTTAGTGCATTATCATCATAGTTGGAAGTAAATAGGCATGACTTTGGAATAGTAGCAAAGAGCTTTACATCTTAATTCAGAGGGAGAAGAAACATCAAGTATAACACTGGACCTGGTGTGAGATTTTGAAACTTAAAAGCACACCTCAAGTGAAATACTCAAACTTTTTATAGCAATGCAATGCCTCCTTTTTTATTAGATATTTTCTTTATTTACATTTGAAATGCTATCCTGAAAGTTCCCTATACCCTCCCCCTTCCCTGCTCCCAAACCAACCCACTCTCACTTCTTGGCCCTGGCATTCCCCTGTACTGGGGCACATAAAGTTTGCAAGACCAAGGGGCCTCTCTTCACAATGATGGCTGACTAGGCCATCTTCTGCTACATATGCAGCTAGAGACACAAGCTCTGGGGATTCTGGTTAGTTCCCCTTATAGGGTTGCAGACCCTTTCAGCTCCTTGGGTACTTTCTCTAGCTCCTCCATTGGGGGCCAGGTGTTCTTTTCTATAGATGACTATGTGCATCCACTTCTGTATTTGCTAGGCACTGGCATAGCCTCACTCGAGACAGCTATATCAGGGTCCTTTCAGCAAAACCTTGCTGGCACATGCAATGGTGTCTGGGTTTGGTGGCTGATTATGGGATTGATCTTCAGGTGGGGTAGTCTCTGGATGGTCCATCCTTTTGTCTTAGCTCCAAATTTTGTCTCTGTATCTCCTTCCATGGGTGTTTTGTTCTCTATTCTAAGGAGGAACAAAGGATTCACACTTTAGTCTTAGTTCTTCTTGATTTTCTTGTGTTTTGCAAATTGTATCTTGGGTATTCTAAGTTTCTGGGCTAATATGAACTTATCAGTGAGCACATTTCCAATGACTTCTTTTGTGATTGGGTTACCTCATTAATGATGATGTCCTCCAGATACATTCATTTGCCCAAGAATTTCATAAATTCATTATTTTGAATAGCTAAGTAGTATTCCCTTGTGTAAATGTACCACATTTTCTGTATCCATTCCTCTGTTGAGGGACATCTGGGTTCTTTCTAGCTTCTGGCTATTATAAATAAGGCTGCTATGAATATAGTGGAACATGTGTCCTTGTTAGCATTTGGAACATCTTCTGGATATATGCCCAGGAGAGGTATTGCTGGATCTTCCAGTAGTACTATGTCCACTTTTTTGAAGAACCGCCAGACTTATTTCCAGAGTGGTTGGAAAAGCTTGCAATCTCACCAACTATGGAGGAGTGTTCCTCTTTCTCCACATCCTTGCCAGCATCTTCTGTTTCCTGAAATTTTGATCTTAGCCATTCTGACTGGAGTGAGGTGGAATCTCAAGGTTGTTTTCATTTGCATTTCCCTGATGATTAAGGATGTTGAACATTTTTTTAGGTGCTTCTCAGTCATTCGGTATTCCTCACTTGAAAATTCTTTGTTTAGCTCTGTACCCCAATTTTTAATGGTGTTATGTGAATTTCTGTAGTCAAGTATCTTGAGCCTTTTGTATATATTGGATATTAGGCCCCTATCAGATTTAGGATTGGTAAAAATCCTTTCCCAATCTGTTGGTGGCATTTTTGTCTCGTTGACAGTATCTTTTGCCTTACAAAATCTTTGTAATTTCATCAGATCCCATTTGTCAATTCTTGATCTTACCGCACAGGCAATTGCTGTTCTGTTTAGGAATTTTTCCTCTGTGCTCATGTCTTCGAGGCTTTTCCCCACTTTCTCCTCTATAAATTTCAGTGTCTCCGGTTTTATGTAGAGGTCTTTGATCCACATAGATTTGAGCTGTGTACAAGTAGACAAGAATGGATCAATTTGCATTCTTGTACATGATAACCTCCAGTTGTGCCATCACCATTTGTTGAAAATGCAGTCTTTTTTCCACTGGTGTGTTTAGCTCCCTTGTCAAAGATCAAGTGACCATAGGTGTGTTTATTCATTTCTGGGTCTTCAATTCTATTCCACTGATCTACCTGTTCATAGCTATACCAGTACCATGCTTTTTTTTTATTTTTTTTTTATCACAATTGCACTGTAGTACAGCTTGAGGTCAGGGATGGTGATTCCACCAGATATTCTTTTATTGTTGAGAATAGTTTTTGCTATCCTAGATTTTTTATTATTCCAGATGAATTTGCAAATTGCCTTTTCTAACTCAGGGAAGAAATGCATTGAAATTTTTATGGGGATTGCATTGAATGTGTAGATTGCTTTCGGCAAGATAGTCATTTTGACTATATTAATCCTACCAATCCTTGAGCATGGGAGATCTTTCCATTTTCTGAGATTTTCTTCAATTTTTTTCTTCAGAGATTTGAAGTTCTTATCATACAGACCTTTCACTTCTTTAGTGTCACACCAAAGTATTTTATATTATTTGTGAATATTGTGTTTCCCTAATTTCTATCTCAGCCTATTTATTCTTTATGTAGAGAAAGGCCATTGCTTTGTTTGAGTTAATTTTATATCCATCTCTTGCACTGAAGCTGTTTAGGAGTTCTCTGGTGGAATTTTTAGGTTCACTTATGTATACTATCATATCATCTGGAAAGGGTGATATTTTGACTTCTTCCTTTCCAATTTGTATCTCCTTGATCTCCTTTTGTTGTCAAATTGCTCTGGCTAGACTTCAAGTACTATATTGAATAGGTAGGGAGAAAATGGATACCATTTGTCAAATGCTTTCTTAGCATCTAATAAAATAATCATCTGTTTGTTTTCTTTGAGTTTGTTTATATAGTGAAATATGTTGATGGATTTCCATACATTAAACCATCACTGCATCCCTGGGATGAGGCCTACTTGGTCATGATGGATGATCATTTTGATTTGTTCTTGCATTTGGTTTGTGAGGATTTTATTGAGTATTTCTGCATATATATTCATTAGAGAAATTGTTCTGAAGTTCTCTATCTTTGTTGTGTCTTTATGTGGTTTAGGTATCAGAGTAATTGTGGCTTCATAGAATGAGTTGGGTAGCGTACCTTCAGTTTCTATTTTGTTGAATAGTTTGAGAAGAACTGGAATTAGGTCTTCTTTGAAGGTCTGATAGAACTCTGCACTAAACCCTTCTGGTCCTGGGCTTTTTTCTTTTTCTTTCTTTCTTTCTTTCTTTTTTCTTTTTTTTTTTTTTTTTTTTTTTTTTTTTTTTTTTTTTTTTTTTTTTTTTTTTTTTTTTTTTTTTTTTTTTTTTTTTTTGGTTTGGAGACTATTGATGACTGCTTCTATTTCTTTAGGGGAAATGGGATTGTTTAGTTCATTAATCTCATCCTGATATAACTTTGGTACCTGGTATCTGTCTAGGAAGTTGTCCATTTCATCCAGGTTTTCCAGTTTTGTTGAGTATAGCCTTTTGTAGCAGGATCTGATGATGTTTTGGATTTCTTCAGGTTCTGTTTTTATGTCTCCTTTTTCATTTCTGATTTTCTTAATTGGAATACTCTCCCTGTGCACTCTAGTTAGTCTGGCTAAGGGTTTATCTATCTTGTTGACTTTGTCAAAGAACTAGATACTGGTTTCATTGATTCTTTGAATAGTTCTTTTTGTTCCCACTTGGTTGATTTCAGCCCTGAGTTTGATTATTTCCTGTCATCTACTCCTCTTT
>LR755127.1:3781540-3807817 GCA_902729485.2 Mus minutoides | reverse complement strand
TTTTTTTTTTTTTTTTTTTTTTTTTTTTTTTTTTTTTTTTTTTTGTTTTTTTTTTTTTTTTTTTTTTTTTTTTTTTTTTTTTTTTTTTTTTTTTTTTTTTTTTTTCACTCAGGGCTATAAGTTGTCCTCTTAGGACTGCCTTCATTTTGTCCCATAAGCTTGAGTATGTTGTGGCTTCATTTTCATTAAACTCTAAAAAGTCTTTAATTTCTTTCTTTATTTCTTCCTTGACCAGACTATCATTGAATAGAGTGTTGTTCAGTTTCCATGTGAATGCTGGCTTTTTATTATTTATGCTGTTATTGAAGATCAGCCTTACTCCATGGTGATATGATAGGATTCCTGGGACAGTTTCAATATTTTTGTATCTGTTGAGTCTTGTTTTGTGACCAATTTTATGGAAACTTTTGGAGGAGGTACCACGTGGTGCCTAGAAGAAGGTATATCCTTTTGTTTTAGGATAAAATGTTATCTATATCTATATCTATACCTATATCTATAATTTTATATATATATATATATATATATATATATAAAATCCATTTGTTTCATAATTTCTGTTAGTGTCCATGTGTCTCTGTTTAGTTTCTGTTTTCAGGATCTGTCCATTAATTAGAGTAGGGTATCAAAGTCTCCCACTATTATTGTGTGAGGTGCAATGTTTGCTTTGAGCTTTACTAAAGTTTCTTTAGTGAACATGGCTGCTTTTGCATTTGGAGCATAGATATTCAGAATTAGAGTTCATATTGGTAGATTTTACCTTTGATGAGTATGAAGTGCCCCTCCTTATCTTTTTTGATAACTTTGGGTTGAAAGTCAATTTTTTTTCGATATTAAAATGACTACTCCAGCTTGTTTTTTCAGACCACTTGCTTGGAAAATTGTTTTCCAGACTTTCACTCTGAGGTACTGTATGTCTTTTTCCCTGAAGTGTGTTTGCTGTAAGCAGCAAAATGTTGGGTCCTGTTTGTTTAGCCAGTCTACTACTAGTCTATATCTTTTCAATGGGAAATTGAGTCCATTGATGTCAAGAGAAATTAAAGAAAAGTAATTGTTGCTTCCTGTTATTTTTGTTGTTAAAGTTGGGATTCTGTTCTTGTGGGCTGTCTTCTTTTAGGTTTGTTGAAGGATTACTTTCTTGCTTTTCTAGGTTGTAGTTTCTGTCCTTGTGTTGGTGTTTTCCTTTTATTATCCTTTGAAGTGCTGAATCCTTGGAAAGATATTGTGTCAATTTAGTTTCATCATGGAATACTTTGGCTTCTCCATCTATGGTAATTGAGAGTTTTGCTGGGTATAGTAGCCTGGCTGGCATTTGTGTTCTCTTAGTGTCTGTACAACATCTGTCCAGGACTTCTGGCTTTCATCGTCTCTAGTGAGAAGTCTGGAGTAATTCTAATAGGCCTGCTTTTATATGTTACTTGAGCTTTTTCCCTTACTGTTTTTATATTCTGTATTTAGTGCATTTGTTGTTCTGATTATTATGTGTTGGGAGGAATTTCTTTCCTGGTCCAGTCTATTTGGAGTTCTGTAGGCTTCGTGTATGTTCATGGGTATCTCTTTCTTTAGGTTTGGGAAGTTTTCTTCTATAATTTTGTTGAAGATATATGGTTGCCCTTTAAGTTGAAAAACTTCATTCTCATCTACCCCTATTATCTGTAGGTTTGGTCTTCTCATTGTGTCCTGGATTTCCTGGATGGTTTGAGTTAGGATCTTTTTGCATTTTGCATTTTCTTTGATTGTTGTGCCTATGTTCTCTATGGGATCTTCTACACCTGAGATTCTCTCTTCCATCTCTTATATTCTATTGCTGATGCTAACATCTATGGGTCCTGATTTCTTTCCTAGGGTTTCTATCTTCAAAGTTGTCTCACTTTGGTTTTCTTTATTTTTTCTACTTTCCTTTTTAGGTCTTGAATGGTTTTTTTTCAATTCCATCACCTGTTTGGTTATGTTTTCCTGTAATTTTTTTAAGGGATTATTTTGCTTCCTCTTTAAGGACTTCTACCTGTTTAGCAGTGTTTTCCTGTGATTCTTAAGGGCTTCTACCTGTATAGCAGTGTTTTCCTGTATTTCGTTAAGTGAGTTATTAATGCCCTTCTTAAGGTCCTCTACCAGCATCATGAGATATGATTTTATATCTTAATATTGCTTTTCAGGTGTTTTGGGGTATCCAGGACTGGCTGAGGTGGGAGTGCTGGGTTCTGATGATGGTGAGTGGTCTTGGTTTCTGTTGGTAAGATTCTTATATTTGCCTTTTGCCATCTGGTAATCTCTGGTGTTAGTTGTTATATATGTCTCTGGCTGGAGCCTGTCCCTCCTGTGATTCTGTTAGCCTTTGTCAGCTGACCTTGGAATCCAGCTCTCTTCTGAGTCTCAGTGGTCAGAGTACTCTCTTCAGGCAATCTCTCCTCTTGTAGGGAAGGTGTACAGAGGTCTGGCATTCAGACCTGCATCCTGGCTGGAGATGAAGGCCCAAAAGGGCCTGTCCCAGAAGATGGGTTGCATCTGCAGTCTGTGAGCTCACCTGCACAGACTGGTCTCCCAGGTACCCAAGACACATGATCGTTCCCTCACCTGCTCTGGAGGTCAGAGCCTTCCCAGGCGGTCACCTCTCCTCTGGCTGGGAAGTTGCCCAGATGTCTGTAGCCGGAAATGGGGGTCTGTCCCAGAAGCTGTGTCACTTCTGCAGTCCGCTCACTCACGCTCAGCAGTCCTCGAGCTGATCTGTGCAGACTGGTCTCAGAGGGACCCGGGAGACAAGATGGCTCCCTCACCTGCTCTGTGGGTCACAGCCCTCCTGGGAGGCCACCCCTCCTCTGGTGGGGAAGGTGCCTAGATGTCTGCATCCCAAAACAGGGCCTGTCCCAGAATTTGTGTCGCTTCTTCCTGTCCCAGAAGCTGTGTCACTTCTGTAGTCCTCACTCTCACCTAATGCAACACCTCCTAATCCTTCATATCATTCTGTAAGAGTTTTACTTCCAGGTGACCAAGCATTCAAGTATATGAGCCTATGTGGCCTGTTATCATTCAAATCATCATAATATACATTCTATCATATCCAATTTTAATTATTGTACCAGTTACTGTGCTCTATGAAGACATTTTAATGTAAGTATACAATGTACATTGCTTTTGTTAAACCTCCTATTTAGAAATACACATGGAAATTTTCTGATAAGATGAAATGATACCTGAGGTTGACTTCAAGTTATTGAAGCAAAAGTGGAAGAGCCAATATAGTGGTTATTACATTATGGTCTAAAAAGTCAGTAGTATCACTATCACCTGATACAATTTTCAGCTTCACACAAAAACACCTGAATCAGATTTTTCAACTGTATATTTTGGTTTGAGGGTGATTTTGATGACCAATCAACTTTGAGACCATCTATAAAGATAACTATGTCTATCATATGATAACTGTTGATATTTTTAGACTAAGCAAATGAGTAAATAAATCTATAGTGCCATGTTTGAAAACTTCCAAATAAAAAGATCAAAGAAAATAATGTGAAGATATAAAGGGAAATCAAAATCAGAAAGTGTTTACATCAATTTACTTACAATACCACATGGAAAAATATTAACTTTTATGTCAGAAAAGCCGAAGAAGCAAACATTTATCTTTGATGTTTTAGAAGCTAGAGTATCCAAGTTCAGACTACTAGCAGGTTTAATTATCCAATAAAGGCTATAGATTCGTGATGTAACAAAATCTCTTCTCAGGTATTAGATGTTCATGAAGCCTTTTTCTGAAAAGGCCTTTACCCCATTCAAGGAGGAGAGCCCTGCTTAATAAATACTATCACTGGGGGGGGGCACCCACTTAGAAGCAGGGGTGGGGGATAGCATAGGGGTTTCTTTGGAGGGGAAACTGGGAAAGGGGATAGGTTGGATTCTACTATTTCACTGAATACACTTGCAAGTGATCATTTTAACTTGAAAGGCATTCACTCCGTTAACTTCTCAGTCATCCTCTTCAACTACATCTATGTAAACAGTCTGTGACTTAGTTTTATCAAACCGTATTTTTATTGTGAGTTTTTTAAATGCCTTGACCTTCCTTTTAGCCCAAAACCCACCAGAAAAGAAAGTATATAGAGAAGTGGACCTGTTTAGAAATATTTTTTGAGCAACTTCCATCTATCTTGTCTGGAAATAAGCAGTTTAGTTCCCAGGTCGGCAGTGGCAGCTCAATTCACTCTTGAATATTTCATGAATATACCATCAGTCAGTTCAGACGTGTTGGGATAGCAAATATAAATCATGAGTGGTGCCACTACCTAAAAGCAACAGTCAGGCCTCAGCCTTGGCACAAGTCAGCAGTAGGGACCGGGGCTAAAAGGAATGCAAAGAAAAGTTCCCTCTCAGCAAAAGTGAAGACCAACAAGTATTGCACAGCTAGCTCTCTAGCAAGCCAAGGTTGTAATATGTCCATGGGTCTTACATAAGCATGTGTCTTACCTCATCACATCAGTTTGTCTCAGCTGACATCATTCAGCTAATGAGCCTGAGTCCATGGAAGCAGCAAGAAACTGCAGCACATCACCAGAAGATTTTTGGTGCTTTTCTCTCTATGTAGTCATGGCAAATGGAGCTTAACTAAGCAATGTAAGGAGGAACAATACATGCATGCTCTTTCAAGTGCTTACTTTAGCAAAACATCCTTTCTCCTGAGTCTATATCATCAAAATGTTCCTTCACAAGTCTGCTTTAGCCATTCAACTATGTCCACTCTGATAAAATGTTCCTTCATTTGCTTGCACCAGCAAAAGAGCATCCAACACAATTCACTTTCCAAAACAAATAAAATCCTAATTTTACACTTCACAGTCCATCTTATTGTGTCTTTAAACATTTCTACATAATCATTTAGATGTAATTATGAATATGGATTCTGTGACAGATACCTGGGGTTTGAAATAATGGCTCAGCCACATAATGACTTTGGGTAAATAAATTAATTTTCCTGCAACTGAGTTTACCCATTGGCAAAGGCTAGACTTCATAGTACTGTTAAATATATATGGTATAACCCTTAAAAGCCCATATGGTAAAGGCTTGATTACAAGAATATTGGGATGATGTTGAACATTTAAAATGTGGACATAATGGGAATTCTTTTGGTCTGTGGAGAATATGTCCATTAAACGAATTATTGGACTATATCATTTCCTCTCCCTTTGTCCCTTGTGTCTTAGCCTTTTGCTACTATGATATACTAGACTGTTCAGGACAAACATCAATTGGGCCAACTCATCACAAAATGAAACCTCTGAGACTATAGGATAAAATAAACTTTCTCATTAGTTGATATGCTCAGGTAATTTGTAGTAACAGAGAGCTGACAAGCATAGGATAAATAACCTCATGATATAGTTATGAAGATTAAATAAAATATTTTGGGTGAAGGGCTTAAAGAACTGCCTACTATATAGTCGGCATTCTGTTTGCGCTTACTACTGCTGTTATTAATATAATCATTATTCTAAATACTTGTCTAAGTGAAGGAATTAATGACCTAATTAGTTATAAATGGTAACTGCCATTCTTACCTGGGTTAACATCTTACTTCTTCCTATCCATTATGAATCTACACAGTCTCTTTTAAATGTTCACACTTCACATCACAGTGGTTGAGCCACATATGTGTATTTATAATCAGTGAGAGTTGATTGTGTATACCTATCTTATCCTATCACAGTAGTCATTACCATCTAATTAATAGCAACAACCTGGCAATGGTTGGAGGATGATTGGTCAGAGTCTAATACAACATTGAAATATGCAAACCCTACAAATTAAGGATTTCTTTATAAAGAAAGTTGTTACATATCTGCAAACACACCACTTTTTTTTGCGAACTGTGACTTCTTCAAATTACCACAAAGCATGCTGATTATCTATTTCTGCCTCTATTCTTGGTATATTCTAGTCTATAGTAATACTAGAAGAAATTCATGTTCTGAAAACACTAGTACCATCATGTCATCACTCTCTAGATTGAATAATTCAGTATCTCTTTATCCCCTTAGGTTAAAAGCATAAATCTTTAGGATAGCATACATAATCTGTACTGATTCTGTCAGTATCCCATTTTCACGCTCTGGGCACTCACCTTTCTTTTATATGAAAAGCCTTTATTACCACAAGCACATGGAAGTTTCTGCTGGAGGCATTTTTTCAACCTAGTTAGAAGACTAAGAGTGTCAGAGAGTTAATTCTCAGGGGAGAAGCCTATGCCTAAAAGTGTAAGGGAGTCATCTGGAATTATATAAACATAGATAATCCTATCTAGCAGGATGACTCAGAGTTATCCAGTGAATACCAGTTTACAACAGCTGTAATGAATTGATATTCCTGAAATTATCTCCCAAATAAAATTCAGTCCTTAAATTCATTATTTTCGGGCCTGTTTCCAAGGGAGCCTAAGAAAAACACTATCATTCAATGCTTGTCCGTGCTCTACTTTAGGCTTGCCATCCCTCTCCTTATCCTGAATTCAATATGTACAGAACAACTCCACATATAATTTTCTAAATGTATTATTAAGTTTGGGGCCTCCATATGATGTTCAGGTGATGTTTACTTTAATCTAGAATAGGAATCACCTGACAACTTTAGTCAATCCTTCTAACCACAACCAACTTTGACTTTATCACTGCTGTCTCTTTCTGCTGGGTCAGGACTCTGATAAGTTAAGTCATCTTTTCTTCACAGAAGTCTTCTTCAGTGGATGATGAGTTCATTTCTGCATCCTCTTCTTCATCAATCTATCTGCCCTGCTCTTACCCTTGGCATGACAAATATAGTCAAGTCAATAAAGATTTTGTGAGAGCATCCATTTTTTTTCCTGACCCCTTGTCCCCTGTATTCTCATCTTTAGAGAAAGAGTTCAATAATGATTTTAAACTGAGAAACAACTGCTTTCATGTGCTTTCCCATGACTGTTGTATAATTACAAACATTATCAGAAAATAAGCTATTTGCATAAATATAGCCAAGCATGTATTTTGCTTTAGTGCTGTTGATATGTTTTATAAAAATTCAGCAGCTTTTAGTTTTGACATTTTCTTATTATCTCTGCATTTCAATATTACCTTCTGGCTTTGCAATTAAGGAAAGACTTAGGATTTGAGGAAAACGCTTATACTATTTAGAAGTGGCAAAAGACCCAAGGCAATGCTTAATCTTCCAATTCTCTCTGGAGGGGTTACTCAGTTGTGTCTAAAGATCCTCCTTTCCAGAAGAGCTGGCTCGCCTCCCTGTTATCCTCACAGACTGTACTTTGTGTCCTCTGTTTTTGTTGGTGTTTATTTGTTTGCTTGTTTTGAAAGAATGTCACACTGTGTAGACCAGGCTGTCCTTGAAGTCAGAGAGCTGCCTGCCTCACAAGGGCTGGGATTGGAAGTATGGCCAGGCTACTGTTGAATATTTTCACTTACAGAATTTCAGTAAAAAGGCCTGGGAGGTTTGACTCATCATCCTTACTCAGAAAGAAGCTCTGGAGGCACACTTAGAAATTTTTCTTCTCTTACTGCATAGACAAGCCTTCATTAGAAAAGAGGTGATCTGCTTCAAGAATTGTTGCCTATCTAGATAGAAAACAACATTTCATAAAGTTTGAGCAATAATTTTAATGTGAATATACCAAGATTTCTTAGACTCAGATTTTTTTTTTTTTTTTTTTTTTTTTTGTTTTTTCGAGACAGGGTTTCTCTGTGTAGCCCTGGCTGTCCTGGAACTCACTTTGTAGTCCAGGCTGGCCTCGAACTCAGAAATCCGCCTGCCTCTGCCTCCCAAGTGCTAGGACTAAAGGCGTGCGCCACCACGCCCGGCGACTCAGATGTATTTTAAATTAATTAATTCTGTTAAAACATTCTGGCTACTCACTATAGATAATATGGTAGAGGCTAAGATATATTGAGAATATATAGCAAAATCCTTCCACCTAGCCCGTTATCCCTAGGAAATCATTACTTTAATATCTTAAGGATAATCCAGCATTTTTCTAATTTATATCAAATAACTAGATACAGAGTAATAGAATTGTCATTAATCTTACACATAAGTAGAAAAATATGTGAGCATGTGGCTTTCCAGATTCTCTGCTCACATGTTATATGTAATTGCTGTCCACGTTTGAGTGCCTCAGTGGCAACTATCTAGGAACCTCTGTTCTTCTATCTTTTTCCTAATATTTTAGTTGACATTAAAAAAGTTGAAATGGCTGATCAATTACACAGGAGAAGTGAAAAATGGACACAAACTACTAAGATAAAGTGGAGAGTTTGAAAACAGGGAGTGGTACGAGAAAGCCATGGGGCCTGAAAATTTAAAAGAAGTGTGTGCAAAAACAGTAATTCACACAACATGTAATATATAAATGCTAAGAATTTCAGAAAGTTCTAGAAAGTATGTTCACATGAGCAAATAACACAATCCAGATGGGGCAGTTGAATCATTACCAATTTGAAAAGAAAACCCAAGAATTATATATGTAGCAAAAAAAGTTATGAAATTCCTAAAGCGGTGTTCACTAGGTGTGAGCCAAAAGTCTGGAGCCAAGACTTCCTTGGATACAAATCCTTTATTCAACCAAATATTTGGTTATTTGGATTATTTAATATTTCTATGTCTCAAGTTGCCTATTTATAATCATCATCATCATCATCATCAACTACAACCACAACAAAAACAAAACTGTATGTCATTATTTTTGCTTATTGAGCAAAATATATTGCATGTAAAATTAAATTAAAAGGCAGAAACAAGATTTGTATGACACATATTTTGTCTATGCCTGAAAGGAAAAAAAAAGAAGAATTAACAATTAAAATTGTAAGATGCTATTGATTATAATATGCATCCTTTTCAGAATGAAATTTTTTTTTTTTCAAAAATAGGTATCTAAGAATTGATGAAACCAGGAAAGTAGAAGTATTCCACTCACATGGATGCTAGAAAAATGATATAAACTAAATGTGTCTAAAGCACTTCTAACACCTACTGGTACCAGGTAAATGTTGTCTACAGCTCCATGGATGTGAGAATATAGGACTTGTTTTATTTGTAACACCTTGGCATCTGAACATATAGGTTTCTCCAATTATACTTTCAACTTTCAACTAGTATGATTTTATAAAAGCAAGAAACCTTTTAAAATCTCAAACTCCATGGTGCCAAAATGAGTTAGTTCTCTTACTGCAAGGTGATTTCTGAAACCTGGTTAGATGTGGAATTGTGGGAATAAAATTGATAGGGTACTAAGTATCCTTCTATCATTTTCTTTACAATGTGCACTATAAAATAAATTGTTATTGCTATACCTTAAATACATACTGTTGTAATAGTAAGATACAACTTAACTAAAAAAAAAAAAACTACACTAGTTTACTATTTTTATTAGCATCTCTTTTCCTACTCTACTACATTTTGCATGATGATTTCTTACTATTTGTATTATATTTGATACTCTAAAGATTTATTTTAATTTTTATGTGTTTGTGTGTTTTGTGTGCATGTATGTGTGTGCACTACATGTAATCCTGGTGTAAAGTGTAAATGGAAACCAGAAAGAGATATTGGATTCCCTAGAATCAGAGGTAGAAATTATTGTGAGCCACAGTGTGGGTGCTCAGACCTGAATCCCATTATTTTCAACAGGGATAAGTGCTTTTAACTAGCTTACCATATCTCTAGCCCCCAAATGAATATCTTTATAAAGTATTTTTCTGAAATGTTTAAATGATTTAAAGGAGAAACCAGTGAAAATTCAAGAGTGAACTTTTAAAAACTGTATTAATATCGGTAACACTCAGGATATAAAAACCGTTTGCATGACTTTTGGAGAAGAGAGTTCTCACTTTATATGTTATCACTGAATTTTTCAGACTTAAAAAGTGGGAAAGATCCTTGAACACATTATTACAGGGAGAAATTTCCTAAACAGAACACCAATGGCTCAGGCTTTAAGATCAACAACTGATAAATAAGACCTCATGAATCTGAAAAGCTTCTGTAAGGCAAAAGGCACAGTCAATAGGACAAATATGAAACCCACAGATTGGGAAAAAATTCTTTTCTAACCCTATATCCAATAGAGAGCTAATATCCAAAATATATAAAAAACTCAAGAAGCCAACCTCAGAAAAACTAAATAACCCAATTAAAAATGGGGTACAGAGCTAAATAGAATTTTCAAGTGAGAAATCTCAAATGGCTGAGGACCTAAAGAAATGTTCAACATGCTTAGTTATCATGAAAATTAAAATCAAAATGATCCTGAGACCTTATACCAATTAGAATGGCTAAGATCAATCACAGGCAACAGCAGATGCTAGTAAGAATATGGAGGAAAAGGAACAACCCTCCATTGCTGGTTTGATTGCAAGCTGGTACAACCACTTTGGAACTTAATCGGGCAGTTCCTCAGAAAATTGGAAATAGTTCTGCTTGAAGACCCATATACAACTACTTAGCATACCCAAAAGATGCTCCAACATATAATAGAGCAGAGACTGAAGGAAAAGTGGCCCAAGGACCAGCACAACTTGGGATCCATCTCATGGGAGGGCACCAAGTCCTGGCACTATTAATGATGCTATGATGTACTTACAGATGGGAGCCTAGCATAGCTGTCATCTGAGAGTCCCTACCAGCAGCTGACTGAGACAAAAGCAGATAGTTAAACCCAATCATTGGGCTGAAGTTGGAGAGCAATATGGTTGACTGAAGAAGCTGAAAGGGAGGGAAAACCAGCAATGTCAGCTAACCCAGACCCCAGGGAGCTTCCAGAGACGGAGTCACCAACCAGGAGCTGCTCCAAGGTCCCTGGAATAGATGTAGCAGATGTCTGCAGGGTCTGGTCTTAGTGGGAGAAAATGTGTTTAATCCTTGAGAGACTTGAGGCCCCAGGGAAGGGGGAGGCCTTTTGGGTGAGTTCCTTCTCCGATGTAAGGGGGTAGAGGAATGGAATGAGGAACTTTGAAAGGGAGGACCTGGAGGGGGACAAATGAAATATAAAGAAAAAAAGATAAGTCTATAAATATAAAATAGTAATTTAATTAATTTCAGTAATTTTGAAATACTTGGTAAGTAAAATTACGAAGTGTGTATTTCTTACTTGTTAAATTTAAAGACATTAAACTCTGAATGAACTCTAACTTTCCCATTCATCAACAAAAGGCACCGTTTACATCATATTACTTACATTAGTGATTTGTAACTATACAAAAATGCAATGAAATAGGAAATAATATCATCCAGCAAAAAGAAAACAAAGCTTTTCCTATAAAATGCAGGATAGATTTTTTTTTTCTTTCTGGTGACTCTCTAAGGCTAGAATAGCAAGGAATGCACAGGCCCCAGAAGCAGCAGAGCAGCCAGGACAGGGACCTTGCCAACCCTATTGGCACCCAGGAGGTGGGGCTGTTCCACAGAGCGCTATGCACTTTTACTGCCAAGGGAGATCTTGACTCCAGGAAGTGCTCTGACCTCAGGACTCAGGTGAGATTGCCAGTTTCATTCCAGTGACTCTCTAAGGCAGGACAAGACAGGAGCCCACAGGCCACAGAAGCTGCAGAGCAGCTGGGACAGGGTACTTCCAGCCTCTATCAGCATGCCAGAGGTGGGGCTGTTCCTCAGCCCTCTGTGCACAGGTCTTGCCAGGAATAAGCTGGTCTTCCTGGAGTGTTGACACAGGCTTACAGACCAACAGTAGGAACAAGCTCCAGCCAGAGACCTCAAGAACATCTAACACCAGAGATTAACAGTTGGTGAAAGGCAAACACAAGAATCTTACCAACAGAAACCAAGATGACTTGGCATCATCAGAACATAATACTCCCACAACAGCAAGGCCTGGACACCTCAACAGACCAGAAAAGCAAGATTTGGATTTAAAATCATATCTCATGTTGCTGATAGAGGATTTTAAGAAGGACATAAATAACTCCCTTAAACAAATACAGGAGAACATGGGTAAACAGGTGAAGGAATTGAACAAAAGCACCCAGGATCTAAAAATGAAAGTGGAAACAATAAAGAAATAAAAAAGAACGACAACTCTGGAAATAGAAAACCGAGGAAAGAAGTCAGAAGCCATATATGCAAACTATACCAAGAAAATGCAAGAGATAGAAGAGATAATCTCAGGAACAGAAGATATCATAGAAAATATTGACACAACAATCAAAGAAAATTCAAAATGCAAAAAGATCCTAACTCAAAACATCCAGGAAATCCAGGACACAATGAGAAGACCAAACCTACAGATAATAGGTATAGAAGAGAGCAAAGATTCCAAATTTAAAGGGCCAGTAAATATCTTCAACAAAATTATAGAAGAAAACTTCCCTAACCTAACAAAAGAGATGCCCATGAACATACAAGTAGCCTACAGAACTCCAAATAGTTTGGACCAGAAAAAATTCTTCCAGTCACATTAAAGTCAAAACACCAAATGCACAAAAGAAAAAAAAAAGAATATTAAAAGCAGTAAGGGAGAAAGGCCATGTAACATATAAGATTAGACCTATCAGAATTCCACAAGATTTCTTGCCAGAGACTATGAAGGCCAGAAGATCCTGGGCAGATGTCATACAGACCCTAAGAGAACACAAATGCCAGCCCATGCTACTATACCCAGCAAAACTCTCAATTAGCATAGATGGAGAAAAAAAAAAGGTATTCCATGACAAAACCAAATTTACAAAATATCTTTCCATAAATCTAGACCTTCAAATAATAATAAAGGGAAAACTCCAACACAAGGAGGGAAACTATGCCCCAGACAACACAAGAAAGTAATCTTTCTACAAACCTAAAAGATAGCAACATGAACATAATTCTAACTCTAACAACAAAAACAACAGGAAACAACAATTAATTTTCCTTAATATCTCTTCATATCAATGGACTCAATTCCCTAATAAAAAGATATAAACTAACAGACTGGATTTGTAACCAGGACCTAACATTTTATAGTATACAGGAAACCTACCTCAGGGACAAAGACAGACAATACCTCATAGTAGAAGGCTGGAAACCAATTTTCCAAGCAAATGGTCCCAAGGAACAAGCTGGAGTAGCCATTCTAATATAGAATAAAATCAACTTTCAACCTAAAGTTCTCAAAAATGACAAGGAGGAACACTTTATACTTATCAAAAGTAATACTTACCAAGATGAACTCTCAAATCTGAACATTTATGCTCCAAATGCAAGGGAAACCACATTCATAAAAGAAACTTTACTGCAGCTCAAAGCGCATATTGCACCACAGACAATAACAGTGGGCAACTTCAATACCCCACTCTCATCCATGGACAGATCATGGAAACAGTAACTAAACAGAGGCCCAGTGAAACTAACAGAACTTATGAACCAAATGGATTTAACAGATATTTATAGAACAGTTTATCCTAAAACAAAAGGATATACATTCTTCTCAGCAACTCATGGTACCTTCTTCAAAATTGACATATAATTGGTCACAAAACAGAACTTAACAGATATAAAAAATTGAATGAATCCCATGTATTCTATTATATCACTACAGACTAAGGTTGATCTTCAATAACTACATTAATAGAAAGCCCACATTCACATTGAAGCTGAACAATACTCTACTCAAAGGTAACTCAGTCAAAGAAGAAATAAAGAAAGAAATTAAAGACTTTTTTAGAGTTTAATGAAAATGAAGCCACAAAGTAGCCAAACTTATGGGACAAAATGAAAGCAGTCCTAAGAGGAAAACTCATAGCTCTGAGTGGCACCAAAAAGAGACTGGAGAGAGCATACACTAGCACCTTGACAGCATAACTGAAAGCTCTAGAACAAAAAAGAAGCATATTCAGCCAAGAGGAGTAGTCTGCAGGAAATAATCTCAGGGCTGAAATCAACCAAGTAGAAACAAAAATAACTACACAAAGAATCAACCAAATCAGGAGCTTTGAGAAAATCAACAAAATAGATAAACCCTTAGCCAGACTCACTAGAGGGCACATGGACAGTATCCTAATTAACAAAATCAGAAATAAAAAGGGAGACATAACAACGGAAACTAAGGAAATCCAAAAAAAAAAAAAAAAAAAGATCAAATCCTACTACAAAAGCCTATACTCAACAAAATTGGAAAACCTAGATAAAATAGACAATTTTCTAGAAAGATACCAGGTACCAATATTAAAGAAGGATCAGATTAATGATCTAAACAGTCCCATTTCCCCTAAAGAAATAGAGTCATTAATAATCTCCAAACCAAAAAGTGCCCAGGACTAGATAGGTTTAGTGCAGAGTTTTATCAGAGCTTCAAAGAAGACCTAATCACAATACATCTCAAAGTATTCCACAAAGTACAAACAGAATGTATTCTACCCAATTCGTTCAATGAGCCTATAATTACTCTGATACCTAAACCACACAAAGACCCAACAAAGACTAATTCAAACCCATTTACCTCATGAATATTAATGCAAAAATACTCAATAAAATTCTCACAAACCAAATCCAAGAATATATTGAAATGATCATCTGTCATGATCAAGTAGGATTCATCCCAAGGATACAGGGATGGTTCAGTACATGGAAATCCATTAATGAAATCCAGTATATAAACAAATTCAAGGAAAAAAAACATATGATAGTCTCATTAGATGCTGATATGATAAAGCATTTGTTAAAATCCAGCACCCCTTCATGATAAAAGCCTTGGAAAGATCAGGAATTCAAGGCCCATACATAAACATAGTATAAGAAATATACAGCAAACCAGTAACCAACATCAAAGTAAATGGAGAGAAACTGGAAGCTTTCCCACTAAAATCAGGGACTAGAGAAGAACTGCCCACTATTTCCCTACATATTCAATATAGCACTTGAAGTCCTAGCTAAAACAATTAGACAACTAAGAGAGATCAAATAGATACAATTTGGACAGGAAGAAGTCAAAATATCACTATTTGCAGATGATATGATAGTATATATAAGTGGCCCAAAAAATCCCACCAGAGAACTCCTAAACCTGATAAACAACTTCAGCAAAGTAGCTGGATTAAAATAAATAAATAAATAAATAAATAAATAAATAAATAAATAAATAAATAAATAACTCAAACAAATTAGTGGCCTTCCATTACACAAAGGATAAACACACTGAGAAAGAAATTAGGGGAAAAAAACACCCTTCACAATAGTCACAAATAATATAAAATACCTTGGTATGACTCTAAACAAGGAATTGGAATTTCTGTTTGATAAGAACTTCAAGTCTCTGAAGAAAGAAACTGAAGAAAATCTCAGAAAATGGAAAGATCTTCTATGCTCATGGATTGGCAGAATCAATATATTAAAAATGGCCATCTTGCCCAAAGCAATCTACAGATTTAAGGCAATCCCCATCAAAATTCCAAGTCCCTTCTACACAGAGTGAAAAAGAGCAATTTGCAAATTCATCTGGAATAATAAAAAACCTAGGATAGTGAAAACCATTCTCAAAAATAAAAGAAACTCTGGTAGAATCTCCATCCCTGACCTCAAGCTGTAATACAGAGCAGTTGTGATAAAAGTCACTTGGTACTGGTATAGTGACAGGTAAGTGGATCAACTTAATAGAATTGAAGACCCAGAAATGAACCCACACACCTATGTTCACTTGATCTTTGACAAAGGAACTAAAACCATCCAGTGGAAAAAATACAGCATTTTCAACAAATAGTGCTAGATCAACTAGTGGTTAGGATGTAGAAGAATGCAAATCTACCCTTTCTCCTCTCCTTGTACAAAAGCTCAAGTCCAAGTGGATCAAGGACCTCCACATAAAACCAGAAACATAGAGGAGAAAGTCGGGGAGATCCTCAAACATATGGGCTCAAGGGAAAATTTCCTGAACAGAACTTCAATGGCTTGTGCTATAAGATCAAGAATTGACAAATGGAACCGCATAAAATTTCAAAGCAAAGAACACTGTCAATAAGACAAAATGGCAACCAACAGAATGAGAAAAGATCTTTACTTATCCTAAATACAATGGATGGCTAATATCCAATATATACAAATAACTCAAGAAGTTAGACTCCACAGAACAAAATAACCATGTTAAAAATAGGGTACAATGCTAAACAAAGAATTCTCAACTGTTGAATACCAAATGGCTGAGAAGCAACCTAAAAAATGTTCAACACCATTAGTCATCAGGGGAATGCAAATCAAAACAATCCTGAGATTACACCTCAAAGGAATTAGAATAGTTAAGACCAAAAACTCAGGTGACAACAGATGCTGGTGAGGATGTGGAGAAAGAGGAACAGTTCTCCATTGCTGGTGGGATTGCAAGTTGGTACAACTACTCTGAAAATCAGTTTTGTGATTCCTCAGAAAATTGGACATAGTACTATCAGAGGACCCAGCAATACCACTCCTGGGCATATACCTAGAAAATGCTCTAACATGTAATAAGGGCACATACTCCACTATGTTTATAGCAGCTTTATTTATAATAGCCAGAAACTGGAAAGAACCAGATATCCCTCAACAGAGGACTAGATACAGGAAATGTACATTTACACAATGGAGTCCTTTTCAGCTATTAAAAACATTGACTTCATGAAATTCTTAGGTAAATGTATAGATCTGGAGGATATCATCCTGAGGGAGGTAACCCACTCACAAAGAACACACATGGTATGCACTCACTGATAAGTGGATATTAGCCCAAATGCTTGGAATACCCAAGATACAATTCATAAACTACATGAATCTCAAGAAGAAGGAAGATCAAAGTGTGGATACCTTGATACTTCTTAGAAGGAGGAACAAAATACCCATGGAAGGAGTTGCAGAGACAAAGTTCAGAGCAGTGACTGAAGGAATGACCATCCAGAGACTGCCCAACCCGGGGATCCATCCCATAAACAACCACCAAATCCAGACACTGTTGTGGATGCCAAGAAAAGCTTGCTGACAGTAGCCTGTTATAGCTGTCTCCTGAAAGGTTCTGCCAGCCTGAGAAATACAGAAGTGGATCCTCATAGGCATTCATTGGATGGATCACAGGGTCCCCAATGAAGGAGCTAGAGAAAGTACCCAAGGAGCTGAAGGGGTTTGCAGCCCCATAGGAGGAACAACAATATGAACTAACCAGTACCCCTAGAGCTTCCATGGACTAAACCACCAACCAAAGAGTACAAATTGTTGCACTCATGGCTCCAGTTGCATATGTAGCAGAGGATGGCCTAGTCGGTCATCAATGGGAACAGATGCCCTTGGTCCCATGAAGGCTCTAAGCCCCAGTGTTGGGAAATGCCAGGGCCAGGAAGCATGAGTTGGTAGGTTGGTGAGTAGGGGAAGGGTGGAAGGGATAGTGGGTGTTAGAGGGAAAACTAGGAATGAGGATAACATTTGAAATGTAAATAAAGTAAATATCTAATAAAAAATTAAATTAAAAGCAGGATAATGCCTGAAATTTTTTCTCAAAATTGAGCAAGATTTAATAATCATAAACAATGAAAATCTGATATTGAGACTATAAAGTATTTCATTTATGAATAAATAACTCATCTATTACAATTCATAAAAGAAAACACAGTTCAACTAAATTGCTTCAAATAATTTTGCATATATAATCATAACTTTTCATTAATAATGCAAGGAATCTAATTAAGAGACTAGTCTATTAACTATATTTTTGTAAAATACTTGCTTCACGTAATGAGATTTTTTTTCATGTTAAAACTAATATAAAACTTCATCACTCATTCTCTACTGTAAGGTGATTCAACTTAAAAATCTGTAGAATTTTGGAATCTATTTCACTATTATGCAAAGTTGCATTGTTTTACTGCAAATGACCTAATTTCATTCTTCTCTATACATGTTTCTTCATCTGTAGATTCTAGATTTTATATTACTGCATAAAGTCACAAACACACACACACACAATTTAAAATTCTATTTATTTTATAATTTAGAAATAAAAAATTAGACATGTGTTAAAAATATGTGTGCAGATTTCTTTCTCTAACTTTTGATAGATAGATAGATAGATAGATAGATAGATAGATAGATAGATAGATAGATAGATAGATAGAGTTAAATTAAGACTGTAGAAACATAAGAATAATAAAATAATGGGAGGAGAAAAGAGAAAGAGGAGATGCTGGTAAATAATGCAAAAATATATGATATATAAAAATATCTTCATGAACCCATCATTGTATGGAATAATATATGTAGAATAATTTAAAATTTATATTTATAAAATGTAATTTACTACTTAACACTACTATAATATAAAAATATGCCATGAGATTTTAATTATACTAAGCTGTATTCTTGCTAAAAAAAATCTTAAAAATGTAAGGAAGTAGAATGATCTTTACTATCTTTGTTTATAGTGATTATAAGGTGCTACCCACATATCTTCAAAATAATCTAAATGTACATATTAAATGTATATAATTTTTATATAAAATATGTCTCAATAAAGCCAAAAATTTTAAGTACAATAATTAAAAGTATATCTTGCTCTTAAGAGGCATTTTGTAAAAATTAACTTATATAATGTGAATCTAGATATGGATCAATGTAAAAGTAACTAGTTTAAAAATGGTTACTAAGATATATAAAAATATATAGTAGTGTGTGTGTGTGTGTGTGTGTGTGTGTGTGTGTGTGTGTGTGTGTGTTTTAAAGACAAAATTCAAGTTCAAAGGCTGGTTAAGAGGACAAAGCATTCAGAGATATGATCTCACAATGGTTGGCATACAGGGGAATGCCAGGGCCAGGAAGCTGGAGTGGGTGGGTTGACAAGCAGGGCAAGGGAAGGATATAGGGGACTTTTGGGATAGCATTTGAAATGTAAATGGAGAAAATATCTAATAAAAAATAAAAGCTAAAATGTGAAAAAAAAAAAAACTAGGGCCAAACTTCCCACATCCCTACCATGTCATTACCTAGATATGTAACTTCAAGCTAGTTATTTTACTTATCTATTCCTAACGTGCTTAATTCTGAGTTAGAATTTAATGGTTGTAGCCTTATTGCTCTAGTAAGAACTTCTAGCACTATACTTAATAGATATGGGAAATTGGGCAGCCTTATCTTGTCCCTGATTTTAGTGGGATTGCTTCAAGTATCTCTCCATTAATTTGATATTGACTGTTAGTTTGCAGTAAATTTCTTTTATTATGTTTAGGTATGGTCCTTGAATTCCTGATCTCTCCAATACTTTTAACATGAAGGGGTATTGTATTTTGTCATACCTTTTCAGCATATAATGAGATGATCATGTGTTTTTTGTCTTTGAGTTTGTTTATATAGTGGAGTATATTGATCGATTCCCATATATTGAACCATCCCTGTATCCCTGGAATGAAGCCTACTTGATGGTGGTGAATGATGGTTTTGATATATTCTTGGATTCGGTTTGCTAGAATTTTATTGAATATTTTTGCATCAATATTCATAAGGGAAATTGGTCTGAAGTTCTCTTTCTTTGTTGGGTCTTTGTATAGTTTAGCTATACGTGTAACTGTGGCTTCTTAGAATGAATTAGGTATTGTTCCTACTGTTTATATTTTATGGAATAGTTTGAGGAGTGTTGGTATTAGCTCTTCTTTGAAGGCCTGACTTGAGAATGATGGTTATCTATGTATAATAAAGACAATGAGAAAAGAAAAAAAAATCAGTCTGAGTACAAACTACACCATATAGTGGATTAACATTTCTTAATTAAAAACCATTTTCTGTAAGCCATTAAGTAAAGCCTGATTCAGAATCAGGAACTAGCAATGGCTGAACACTGCACAAAATGATCGCTTTAAAATACAGAGAAACTGCTGCTTTGGGGGCTTTATGCTCTTAGAAATGCACTTTTTTTTCTTTCTGGTTTTCTGCTTGGCTGTTGACTTTTTCCAAGGTCTGTCTATGGAATACAGTAACCCAAGCTGAATCCATTCTTTTTTATTGCAGCTAGCAGAGATGAAGAAAGGGATAACAACCTCATGACCTTTTCCTTGAAAGGAAAACTTCTAGAATTTCCACACAATTTTTCCCAAATCACATGACAATTTCTAACTGTTTAAAAATCTAGGAAATATCTTACCTCACTGTGACTATATCCTTAATGATCAATTAGTGTCCTTAATACTAAAAAACAATGAGGAATAGCCATTAATAAGAAGGTGTCTCTGGAATTAACTCACTGTTATCTAGCATAAGGGAGTATCTAGTAGTTAAATATATATGCAGTGACAAACTTAGTCTTAGGTACTTATTTTCTATTATATAGTACAAATTCTTTATAGGTGAATTTTAACATATTTAAAAATTTAAAACTATGTACATGCTAAACTGCCAATTATATTCTAGGAAAACATATGATGAAAATAATAAAATACAATGAGAAACCTAGAAACATTGATCAACAGAGATATATGCTATATTTAAGTCTAGTGAAAAAATAGAAATAATACAAATTTTTCTGCTGTAAATTGGAGTGGCAATAAATAGAACGGCCATTAATGAACAGGGAAAGGGAAAACAAGAGGAAGAAAAACAAAAGTAGGTAACAGGGAACCCTGAATTAAAAAAAAAAGTAAATGTTGTCTGTTGTTTTATAGATTTCAGTAACAACAACAACAAAAACATCACATTAAACTTTATATTTTTATTTATTGGCTTTAAAATATTTATATAGTATATATCATTCATATTATTTCCACTCCCCAACTCCTCCTCCTATATCTTTCTACTAAACGTAACTTCATGTTCTCTCTCTCTTGCTCTCTCTCTCTCTCTTATTATCTTGCTTTCTCTCACTCTCTCTCAAAAACAAAACAAAATAATAAAACCCTCAAAAATACTGCAGCAAACCAAGCCAAACCAACAACAACAAAAAGCATACTACAAAATGGCTCCCATTTTGTGTTGGTTAACTATTCTTGGAAATGGAACCCACCCTGCAGTGTAGTTAATATACTCAGTGACACATCATTAAAGTAAATTGATTTTCTCTCGCCCAAGCAGGTATCAACTGTGAGTAGTTTCCTGATTAGGTGTGGGACTTAGTGCCCACACTTCCCCTTCCCTATGAACAGCTAACTTTTATTGAGCATTTGAGATAAGTAACATGCAGCACGACTTCATTTAATCTCTAAAATGCTCTATTAATTAATACTATTATTATCCTACCTTTACAAATAAGAAAATTGTGGAATAGAGATAGTAATTGTCCTAAGTCACACAGTTATTTAAAAACAAAATAGGATATAAAATAGCAGCAAGTTCGGTTCTGAAGGCTGTAGTTTTCTAGAGTCCTAACTGGAGAGTGAGATAATAAAATGGAAGACTATACAAATTCCAAGACTGGCAACTTTGGTAACAACATAGCAGGACATTTATTTTCTTCATTCTTTTGTGTCTACATTTTTATTGGAGGCCGTTAGCTGTAATAACAGAAATGGTAAAATAAAACTCAAGTGTCACTAACTCATATTATATCAATTCATGCTGCAGACAAAGGTTCGACTTGTTAATAAATCTGTGCTCATGCATAATTTATTGCATATTATCTAAAGAAATGTAAGCTGTTCTCTTGTTTGCCCACGGGAAAGGAAAAAAAAAAACATTTCCTACTTCATTGTTAAATTATGCTCCTGATTTTCTCATCAGAATGCTTGACAGCTAATAACTGTGGCTATTCACAGACACATGAATTTACTCTACTAATATCTGGTGTCCTAAATGTAGGACATTTGTAGTATAAGAGGAAGGACAAGTTAATGAGTTTTTCTTCATAGTAGCTGGCATTAGATCCAGTAAATATGAACAACTTTTATACACTGCAGAACACATAGTAGGCACATGACACTCTATCAATAAGTTTTCTAGCCATCATGGAAAAATACTTGTTATACACAAAGAAAAAAAAAAAGATTTATTTTGCCTCACACTTTTAAAGGTCCACCGTGGTAGAGTAGTTGCCATCACAGTGGCATGGAAGCAAAAGTCTGTGCATGTGCTGGCTTCCTCTCTATCTTTCCCCATTTTATTCCAGCACATCCACCAGACTGCATAGCCCCACTCACATTCAGAGCGTTGGTAACCTTCTTAGCACATATTCTTATATACACATTAAACACACACAGATCCTTCTTCATCCATCCAGTCAAGGTGACAATCAAGATTGAATATCACAGATCTTTATATACTGAAGAAATAACATTCTTTATACTTCCACCAGAGATTTGTACCCTACTACATAGTATTTCACTGCGAGAATACTTTTGAAGCATAGATTTGATTTGAGGTATGATACTGGAGTGAGAGAAGCAATAGCAAAAGAAAGCAGACAAGGTCTCTGCCTACTTACAGATTATCTGAAAGTAAAACCTTAGAGCTATTATAACCAACATATGATGACAGGAAAATTGAGCCCACTCTCAGGTTTTGCCTATTCCATGAGCTAATGATGATTTTGCATTGAAATTACTAGAAAATGCAAAACAAAATTTTATGATTTGTGAAGAATACATGGGATTCATGTTGAGAAGCCATAACTAAAGATTTAATCTTGCAAGTATTTCCAGACTATTTTAACTGAAGGATTAAGAAAACTGATATTTTAGTTGTTAACAAAAGGCATGGTATTACTATTTTTTACACTTAGTTTACAATTAAAATAATACCTCTAAGTTGATATAATAATGAGAGCTCCTTTAAATGTCCAGAAGAATAAATACTTGACAGGTTGTGGCTCATGTGGTCTATTATAACTACAATATCTGAAGGGATCAGAGGAAGGCTTGAGTGAATGAAATCATGAGGGTGTGTTACTAGCTCCAAATGTTCGGATGTCAGTATGTAACTTATAGTACATACAAAAACCAGGAATGTAAAAAGCTACAATTGCTAGGAACAGGCAGGAAAAGCAGGATATAACTGATCTGATTTGAGAAATAGGAAAAACACTAGACTATAATTAGGGACTGGTGGGGAGATAAATGTAGCAGAAGATGGTAAATTAATAGTAAGGATGTCTAAAATAGTGATAAAGATATACTATTAATGATATGAAAAGCCTTCTAATAAACACAATTCTCAATCTCTATCTATACCTATACCTATATCTATATCTGTTGATCGCTCGATAAATATATCCATATATAATTTTAAATATATGTGTATATATATAAAATCAGAAGGTATCATGTAAACTTCCAAAAGGCAATCTACAGTCCAACCAATTGTTCTGTCTTTGAACCATAAAAATTACAAGGGTATCATGAAAACCCTAAGGGTACAGTAGTAGCAGGTAAACCTTGCCACTAACCAACATTTCTCTAATTAGACTTAAGGTCTGATAAACAAAAGGGAAACCATTTCCAGTACTATAAACCTATGCAACTATCCAAGGCTAATAAAATTTTATAACTTGGAAGAGAACTTACAACCACTATTTTACTAAACCATAATCCCTAACTACGTATTTGTTTGTTTGTTTTTTTTAAATTTTTTATGCCCATAGATAAGTGTAGTCCTCACCACTAATCAAGGAATCTTCTTTTTGCAAAAGTGAAAGGGCATTTCAGAAAGCCACAGCCCATCAAAATACAGAGTTATGGAGCCAAGACCCAACAGATACATCCCCAAATGGCCCCTACACCTAAGGCTCAGGGACCATTTTGAAAGAGGGGTCAGAAAAATGGGATCAGGGAGTTTTGGTATGAGACTGTGTCTCCTAAGTATGTCCAAAGATAAGCCCAGGAAAGCCCACAACCACCAACTCTCTGCAAACAAGTAGAGGCATCTAAGGAGTGCCTTAAGCTGGCAAAATAGCTAGAGTTAGGAAAAGCACAACATTTGCTTACCCAATACCAAATAGTCAGCTTGAAAACATATAATTAAGATCATATAGATTGAATAGGTTGTATTTAAATGCTTTTGGACATATATGTATATACATATATGTAACAATAATTAAAGAAAAAAAAGGCTATAAGTTTGAAAGATATAAAGGAGGGATATATATGGATAGATTTGAAGGAAAGAAAGGGGAGGGAGTATTGTAGGGTAAAATAGTACCCTATGTCAGAAAAACAAAGTAATAAAATAAAAATTGTAAAATATTCAGAAAAATACTTAAGTAAAGAACATTTGAGTGAGGCTGATTCTGTAAATTCCACAAAGCAGATATCTCCTAATATTGGAAATGTAGTTACTTTCTGAAACAGAGTAATTTGGCTTTTATAAATACAAAACAAAGATACAAAACAAATACATCTATGTACCTGTAGATCAGCAGATAGCATTGCCCTGGCCTTTTGCTATGGCATGAAATCTTTGTTTCCACTACACAAGGTAAGACTTGCTCCTTCCTTCAAATGGAAGAGAAGGAGCTTTCAGATAAGCTTGATTTCATGTCTTAAAGAGGGAAGAAAAGGAGTAGGATACAATAGGGATCATACTGGTAAATCATAGATCAGTGTAAGGTTGACTCAATTTTATACTTATGTATTTTACCATGCTATACTTCTCTGGTCTTGATTTATAAGTACTTTTATAAACATTCTCAATATTTTAAAAAATGCATATTATAATTTAAGAATTTGATGAATATGAAATTGTAAATATGAATGAATATATAAAGCATCAATAATTTCATGGTTTTGCAATTATATTTTACTTTCTATCTTTGATATATGAATATAATTTTAAAGCATTCTAAAACAGTGGTGTCATTGTTGAGTGATTGTGTACATTTGTAATTGGATATGTACCATGGTTGATTTTAATTTATACTATGAACATTTTCCTAAATTAGTAGTTTGTGAGAATGAGTTTTTTTTTTTCCAATAACAATATATCACTTCACCCAGCCAAGTTTTGTTATGTGTCTGACTTTTTGCTAGTTTTATAGATTACAAATGTAAACAAGATGTGGAATCTCAGGGTCACTTTTATTTGCATTTCCCTGATGACTAAGTATGTTGAAATTTCTTCAGCTGCTTCTTGGCCATTTGACATTCCTCAGCTGAGAATTCTTTGTTTAGCTCTGTACCCTATTTTTTAAAAAAGGTTATTTGGGTTATTTGCTTCTCTGGAGTCTAACCTCTTGAGTTCTTTGTATATTTTGCATATTAGTACTCTATTGGATTTAGGGTCGTTAAGATGTTTTCCCAATCTGTTGCTTGGTGTTTTCTCTTAATGACTGTGTCCTTTGCCTTACGGAAGCTTTGCAATTTTTTTTCCATTTTTATTAGATATTTTCTTCATTTACATTTCAAATGCTACCCGAAAGTCCCCTATACCCTCCCCCACCCCCACCCCCGCCCTGCTCCCTTACTCACCCACTCCCACTTCTTGGCCCTGGTGTTCCCCTGTACTGGGGCATATAAAGTTTGAAAGACCAAGGGGCCTCTCTTCCCAGTGATGGCTGACTAGGCCATTTTCTGCTACATATGCAGCTAGAGACACGAGCTCTGGAGGTTCTGGTTAGTTCATATTGTTGTTCAACCTATAGGGTTGGAGACCCCTTCAGCTCCTTGGGAACTTTCTCTAGCTCCTCCATTGGGAACCCTATGTTCCATCCAATAGCTGACTGTGAGCTTCCACTTCTGTGTTTGCCAGGCACTGGTATAGCCTCACAAGAGACAGCTATATCAGGGCCCTTTCAGCAAAATCTTGCTGGTGTATGCAATAGTGTCTGCGTTTGGTGGCGGATTTTGGTATGGATCCGTGGCTGCAGCAGTCACTGGTTGGTCTATCCTTTTGTCTCAGCTCCACACTTGATCTCTGAAAATCCTTCCATGTGTGTTTTGTTCCTAATTCTAAGAAGGGGCAAAGTGTCCACATTTTGGGCTTCATTCTTCTTGAGTTTCATGTGTTTCACAAATTGTATCTTGTGTATTCTAAGTTTCTGGGCTAATATCCACTTATCAGTGAGTACATGTTATGTGAGTTCTTTTGTGATTGGGTTACCTCACTCAGGATGATACCCTCCAGATCTATCTATTTGCCTAGGAATTTCATAAATTCATTGTTTTTAATAGTTCAGTAGTACTCCATTGTGTAAATGTAACACATTTTCTGTATCCATTCCTTTGTTGAGGGACATCTGGGTTCTTTCCAGCTTCTAGCTATTATAAATAAGGCTGCTATGAACATACTGGAGCATGTGTCCTTATTACCAGTTGGAACATCTTCTGGATATATGCCCAGGAAAGGTATTGCTGGATCCTCCGGTAGTACTATGTCCAATTCTCTGAGGAACCGCCA
>LR755127.1:3756615-3781440 GCA_902729485.2 Mus minutoides | reverse complement strand
GGCCCTGGCGTTCCCCTGTATTGGGGCATATAAAGATTGCAGTACCAAGGGGCCTCTCTTCCCAATGATGGCCGACTAGGCCATCTTCTGCTACATATGGAGCTAGAGACACGAGTTCTGGGGGTTCTGGTTAGTTCATATTGTTGATCCTCTTCTAGGGTTGCAGACCCTTCAGCTCCTGGGGTTCTATCTCTAGCTTCTCCATTGTGGGCCCTGTGTTCCCTCTTAAAGATGATTATGAGCATCCACTTCTGTAGGAGACAGCTATATCAGGGTCCATTAAGTAGGCACTAGCTGTCCTATGCCATAGTGTTGGATATTCTGACTGGTGTGAGGTGGAACCTCAGGGTTGTTTTGATTTGCATTTCCCTGATGATTAAGGATGTTGAACATCTTTTCAGGTGAAGCTTTGCAATTTTATGAGGTCGCATTTGTCAATCTTAGAGCCTAAGCCATTGGTATTCTGTTCAGGAAATTTTCCCCTGTGCAGATGTGTTGGAGGCTCTTTACCATTTTCTCTTCTATTACACTCAGTGTATCTGGTTTTATTTGGAGGTCCTTGATCCACTTGGATTTGAACTTTGCGCAAGGAGATAAGAATAGATCAATTTACATTCTTCTGCATGCCATCCACCACTGAAGCCAGCACCATTTGTTGAATATGCTGTCATTTTTCCACTGAATGATTTTTTTTTTTGTTTTTTTTGTTTTGTTTTGTTGTCAAAGATCAGGTGACCATAGATGTATGTATTTATTTCTGGGTCCTCAATTCTATTCCATTGATCTACCTATCTTTCTCTGTACCAATACCATGCAGTTTTTTTTACTATTGCTCTGTAGTACAGCTTGAGATCAGAGATGATGATTACCCAAGAAGTTCTCCTGTTGTTGAGAATAGTTTTCACTACCTTAGTTTTTTTTTTTTTTTTTTTTTTGATGTTGTGGTTGTTTGTTTGTTTTGATATTCCCAATGAATTTGAGAATTGCTCTTTCTATTTCTGTGAAGAATTGAGTTTGCTTTTGGCAAGATGACCATTTTTATTATATTAATCCTGCCAATCCACAAGCATGGGAGATCTTTCCATCTTCTGAGATTTTCTTCAGTTTCTTTCTTCAGAGACTTGAAGTTCTCGTCATACATATTTTTCACCTGCTTGGTTAGAGTCACACAAAGGTGTTTTATATTATGTGTGACTATTGTGATGGGTGTCTGTGCTACAAGCGTGTTTTATATTATGACTATTGTGATGGGTGTCTGTGGTACCATGAAAGGCATCTTAGTAGTTTCTGGTTGAGCTGGGTTTAAAACTCCTGTGACCCAACAGATGGTCCTACAAGGAATGGTAGGGGTTTTGCCAAGCTCCTAGACACCAGGCTCCTGACACCTCAGCTCTCCAAAACTCTGTGGCCATCTGTCACTTAAGGGATATGTTCTTGGATTCCGTTTGCAAGAATTTTATTGAGTATTTTTTGCATTGATATTCATAAGGGAAATTGGTCTGAAGTTCTCTTTGTCAAGTTTTTGTGTGGTTTAGGTAGCAGAGTAATTGTGGTGTCATAGGTAGAATTGGGTAGTGTTCCTTCTGTTTCTATTTTGTAGAATAGTTTGAAGAATATTGGTAATAGGTCTTCTTTGAAGGTCTGATAGAATTCTGCACTAAAACTATCTGGGCCTGGACATTTTTTGGTTGGGAGCCTTTTAATGACTGCTTCTATTTCTTTAGGGGAAATGGGCCTTTTTACATGCTTTATCTGATAACAAGATAAGGTCAGTTCCAGATTTCTTGACAATTATGAGATTTTGATTTTGTCTCAAAAATATGACTGGAATTTAGAGATGTTCTCAATAATTTCTTTTAGATTTAACCTTATGCTTAGAGTAAAAAAATTGATTATGATTTTAGAGGATTAAGGACACAGACATTTTTGTTTAAGAGATGAAAATTAAACACACACACACACACAAATGATTCTCATATCCTAAGAGCCTCTATACCCACAACAGTTAAGGATTTCAAAATCATAGAACAAGCCTGCTAGATTAGAGGGACCTAGCCTTCCTTTTCATGATATGGAAGACTATAGAGTCTAATGGATTCCCTCATTAATGCATAGTCAGCATGTCTAGAGACACAGATACATATTCTATGGTATTGCATCATTACAACTGATTTCCTACTATTGTGAGATTTTTACAGACAGATACAGTTATAAGCAAGAAAACTGCCAAGGTGACAATTATGCAATATTTTCATTTTGTTTTTGAATTTGTAATAAATTACAAGTACTATGATTGTCTTTTCATAAAAGATATAATATCAGAGAAAAAAAATTAATTCAGATGGTAAAAATGTGGAATGATCTTGAGGACCTTATTCTCTCTTTCCTGCCCAGATTACCAGTCAAGTGGTAAACATATGGTTTAGATGAAGGATAAGACAATGGAATACTAGATTTATCTCTGCATATTCAGCTTCAATATGCAGTAAACCTTATATTTACTTTTCTTAAATATTGTTACTTATTGACATGTTTTGGGATCACAATAACCTAAATTAAGGATGTGCAGAAATGATGCAGTAGTTTAGAGCATGTATTGTTCTTCTATAATATTCAGGTTTGTTTCCTAACATCCACATGGGGTGGCTTTCAATAACCTATAACTTTGACTCAAGGCAGTGGGTTATGATACCACTATCCACTATTCTCTATTGGCATACACAACACACACACACTCAGAGAGAGACAGAGAGAGGGGCTCACACAATACACATATTCATATACAGGCATGTACACATAAACACAATTAAAAATAAAGTGTAATAAAAAGCACAACTGGAGATTTAGCAATAATTAGTTTCTTTCGGGAAGACTAGGAAGTGAAAAAAGGCATTTATATCACACAGTGACAAATAGTTCATGGGGTTGCTGGGAGCATCTAGATAATGCCTCAGATATTTATCTATTAATTCTTTATTACCAATGAAGAAATATTCCAAAGAGTACTAACTCCCCTGAACTATCAACTAGCTTCTATAACTACCAGGTGTACTTGTCATAGAAAAGTGATATTTTATGTGAGAATTCCCCACTCAGAGAATGCTAGAGAGACATACATTGTCAGGGATGAATAGTGTTCCTCTCATTGGCTAAGTACAGGTATTCAAGCAAAGTCAGTAACTGTGTATTCAGAATGATATCATTTTTAAATGAAATTGAGTAGAAAAATCACAGGTTTCATAAGAGAATTTCCTGTGCTCATTAGAATTTTCAGAAGGTGTCCTCGATACTGGATGATCTCCAGCCCAGTAGGAATTTGACACATCAAATGGTGTGGAGAAGAGTAAAACCTAAAGAGAGCTCTAAAGGTTAAAAGGTGTCAGGACTTACTTATGTCAGCTCTTTCCATAGTGGCGATCTATCTATCTATCTATCTATCTATCTATCTATCTATCTATCTATCTATCTACCTATCATCTATCTATCTTTGTAGCTATGTAATTACTTGACATCCAGATCACAACCCTCTCCTGGAGCTGAAGGTTTTGGGAGAGAAGGAGAGAGAGGACAACTGAGGAAGAGGAAGAAGTAAAGTGGAGCAGAAGCACCTGGCCTAGAGAAACCACAAGTTATAAGGAGTCTCTTATATGGGGAAGATGATAGCGGTAGAACTGCCCAATCAAGGTGCACAACACATATTCATATTAATTGAGTTGTGTTTCCATTTGCCTGGGCTTGTTTGGTTTGGAAATTTCCTGAAACAAATTGGTGCCCAATGTATTAAGTTGAACTTAAATAATCGGATATAAAAATTCACTGCCCTACAACCCCAGAATAAGGCTTGGGAAATGATATGGGCTGCAGCGCTGTGGATTTGAAGCTGACTGGGTTTGAGGGGCCTTCAGAGAATGGCAGAGAGAAATCTACACCCAAGAAGGCCTTTCTGTGTTCGTTTTCCAGCTTCCATTGCTCCCCACCCTATGTCTCCCAGCCCCAAACAGGGACACAGACAATGGGATTCTTTCTACACTCAGCTCCTCCCTGTGAATAAATAATACAGATACAAAGGTACAAAGGGCTCCGGACCAGGTAATTCATTGATATAAAGAGAGAAATATAACCTTTAATACTTAAAGATGGGAAATTTCATCTGTTTGGAACTAGATAGGGAATATTAGTTACTGACGCCAAGTAGAGAGAACAGTGATAATCGCTTTCTATTAACAAGTATTAATTAATAGAAGTCTGTGGCTTCATGTAGAAAGCGTAACAGATAGATATTATAGTAGGTATTAATTAAATAAGTGCCTGTGGCTCCAGGTAGAAAGCACAATAGATAGATGGTATAACAGGATGGCTGCTCTGGGCAGAGAGCTTAACAATTAAAAACTATCTGCTTCCTATAGGCAGATATTAGTGGAAGTTTGAATTATTTGCTTTAAAGATGATATAAAGATATATTGCTTTAATCAGTCTTACAGGATACTCATATTCCGTATAACATGGACTCTACAGGAACTTTGCATTTAAATCCTGGTTTGACAAGCTTCATTTTATAAGCAAGTATAGATATAAGTGTGAATCAACTGTTTTAAAGATGGTATAATAAAGTCTTCCGGAGACTCATATTCTCTAACATGGACTCCACAGGAATTCTGGGTTAATATCCTGACACGACAATTAGAAAGGCCGAAATAGGCTAAAATATGTGTGATGTTGAGTATTGTGGTTGTTTTATTGTTCCTCTGGGACAGAGGGCAAGCTACAGGTTTTCTTTGTTACTGGTTGAAGGATATGCTGATTTGGGAAAAAGGTTTTGTTTTTTCTTTGTGTTTTTGGAAAAGGTGATTAAGGTATTTACACCTTCCAGAGTTATATGAATCAGATATGATGAAGGGAGACTTCCAGAGGACTAGATTCCAGAGAATCAAACAAAAAATATATCTTTAGGATACTAAAATTTTGTTTTGAGGTTTATATATTACAGAATATACAGCCTTGGTGAATTTCCTCACCAGACATGCTAACCTGACCTGTTTGAATTCCTGATGTTCAGGACTTCAGCCAGATTCAGTCAAGTCAGTCATCAGACACTAATCAATCCTGTTTTCCTTCCCCTTCTTCTCCCCCTTTCATAATATCTCAATGCCCATATTCAGCTTATATAAGTTATGAAGAGTTGTCAACCCAACTCCCTGGGCTTTGGGGCTGGAGAGTGTTACTTAATAGTCTGTCTTTCTAGGGAATGTAGAAATGATCATATTTGGAACAGGGAGAAAAATAGCTAGAACTGATTGTATAGCCATAATCTCATTTGGTATATATCTTTATAATTGTTACTAAGTTGAAGCCATAAGTTCTTATTTGGTACAGTATTTATTTTGATGCAAAATCAAGGTTATCACTGGTATACATTTCTTCTAGTGATACTAAATATTGGAAAGTTCAGGATTTAGACCCAGTCCTTCTTTTGCTGTGAATATAAACTGATCTGAGATGACTAAGCATGTGAGTTAAGGGTCAAATAGCAAATTCATGGCTCTGAGTTTATTGTTAGGATATTTTCAGAGACTTTAATTAGAAATAGCTGATAGTACTTAACGGACGACAGTCCAGATTAATTTACATAGATAGTTGGTTTTCAAAACCATCAGAAATCCACAGAATATGTCATTTAATGTTATTTATTCACTTGTTGTTGGGACTAGTCTGCTCCTGACAGCTTTCCCTGTCTTGTATTCAAAAAAGAAAATGAGCATCTTGAGTCACTCCAGTTATGGCGAAACAGCCACTAGACAAGAATTGCCTTATTCATCTACAGACATAATACTGTCCAAAGAAAGGACACAATTACAGTTTAGGGACAGCTTGATTCTGCTGAGACAGAGTAGGCTAGTCATTAATATTCTATTTCACTAACATCTGTCAGATGTTCGTGGGCCAGAAGGCTGAAGACCAATGCTCCAATGTGTTGAAGTAAAGGACTGTCCAGGTGATCAGAGGTCTATATAATTGGATAAGTTTCAGAAGCTATGTTAGGCTTCCTATGTATTTTCAGTTAATATCAGCTGTTCTTGGATTTCTGATGTGGTTGAAAAACTACATAGTTTCCTAGTCAACCCAGGCTTTTTACTTTGAGAGGAACAGATTTGAGAGGATGGTTTTCAGATGGCATACAATCTAAAGCCAGGACATAGCCAGGTGCAGAACTATATAGTCTTTTAAGTTAGGATAGAAGACAGTGTTAAATTTTATTGACAAAAATGTTTGACTGGGTATTAGGTCTATCTTATACCATATAACTTACAAAATCATAATAGTTGTGCTCATTTTATATTTTGAGAGAAAGTCTTTATTTAATTAAACTGAAAGGGTGAAATGTTGCAGGATTTTCCCTGTCCAATTACATTAGGGCAGTGGGAGGCTTGTGATTGGACAAGAGAAGAGAGTTAGAGCTAGGGAGTTGAAGAGACAGAGAGAGAGGTCTGAGGAGGGGAGGGAGAAGCAGAATGGAGGCTGATGTGCTGTTATCAAAAGGCTAGAATAATTGTGTTAAAGCTTTATTATTATCATTTGGCTCTAATATTATTGTATTGATCTCTTTTAAATTGTGTTGTTATTGATTCATAAATCTGATTGGCTAATTAAGCATTAAGAGCCTTGATTCTACTGGGTGTTGGTATGGCTAACCAGGGGTGTTGTGTGAAAGTGAGAGGAACTTGGGGGTGGGCACATCTGAGAGAGGGCCTGGTGGGGGCCATGTGGCCTAGCAGGGCTGGCAAGTTGGTGGGCTGAGAGACCAAGTGAGTCAGATCACCAGGCAAAGGGGCTAGCTGTAGATATTTCCCACAACATCCTCTCTCCTCTCAGTCCCACCCTTATAAATTCCACCCCCCATTGCACTCTTCTATTCAGAGAAGGGAGACCCCCTTGGCTACCATCCCATCATGGGGCATCTAGACACAGTAGAACTAGGCATATCCTCTCCCACTGAGACCCAAGAAGGTAATCCAGGTAGGGGGAACATAAGTCAATGGCAAGGAACAGAGACTTTATCAATCTCCTGGCTGATGTCTCAAGTTCCACGAGATTGGGCCAGAACAGAGGCTGAGTTCCCCTGCTTACCTCAGGTTCCAAGATAGCTTGGGGAGTCCCGAAAGAGCCTAGGAGAGTGTGCAGCACCTGTGGCCCAAGACCCGAGCTGGTGCTGGGCTGGCCAGACCAGACCAGAAGGGAGGGGCTGTTCTGCCTTGGGCCACTATCAATCTCCTGGCTGGTTTCTCAGGTTCCACGAGATTGAGCTAGAACAGAGGCTGTGTTCCCCTGTTCACTTGAGGTCCCCAGATAGCTTGGAGGGTCCCAAAAGAGCCTAAGAGAGTGCACAGTGCCTGAGGCCCGAGCCATGAGCTCCTGATGTGATCTTAAAGTCCTGGGAGTTGCTGGGCTCAGAGGAAAGATGGTGGGGTGGAGGGTGCTCTGGCTGGGAGAGGCCCAGCCTCCGGTGGGGCAGAGTTCTGGGATCCTGCCCCTGCAGGCAACTGCTGACCCACTGCTCCCAACACCACCTCTGCACTCCACTCACGGGTAACCCCGATGCAATCTTAAAGTCCTGGGGTGTGTGAAGCGCAGGACAGGCCCTAGCTGTGTCTGCTGGGCTCAGAGGAATGATGGAGGGGGTCCCCATTTCCATTCTTACTCACAGCCTTTTCCTGTGCCTCTCCTCCCCACACCATATTGCCATCTTAGTTTACCTTCTCACCTCCTTTCCTACCCAATTCCTTCTCTCCATCCACCTGGGATGACTATTTCGTTTGCCCTTCTGTGTGATGTTCACACATCCTCCTTTGGGTCCTCCTTATTACTCAGTTTCTTTGGGTCTGTGAATTGTAGTATGGCCTTGATTCAATTCCATTGATCCACCTGTCTGATCCTATACCAATACCATACATTTTAAATTATTATCACTCTGTCATACAGCTTGAGGTCAGGGATGGTGATACCCCCAGAAGGTCTTTTATTGTTTGGGACCATTTTAGGTATCATGGGTTTTTGTCTTTCCACATGAACTTGAAAATTGGTCCTTCCAGGTCTGGAAAGAATTTTGTTTTAATTTGATGGAAATTGCATTGAATCTGTAGATTGCCTTTGGTGAGATGTCCATTTTCACTATGTTAATCTTACTGATACAAGAGCATAGAAAATTGTTCTATCTTCTATACCTTCCTCAATTTATTTCTTCAGAGGCTTGAAGGTCTTATACAGATCTTTCACTTGCTTGATTAGAGTTACACCAAGATATTTTATAATGTTTGTGACTATTGTAATCAGTGTTGATTCCCTGCTTTCTTTCTTTGCCTGTTTATTTACTTAGTATATATATATATATATATATATATATATATATATATATATATATATATGTAAAACGTAGGGCTACTGATTTCTTTTGAGTTAATTTTTTATATAGCCATTTGTTGAAGGTGTTTACCAGCTGAAGAAATTCTCTAGTAGAATGATTGGGGTCACTTAGGTATACAATCATATCACCTATAAACAGTGATACTTTGATTTCTTTCTTTCCACTTTGTATCTCCTTGACCTCCTTTAGTTGTCTTATTGCTCTACCAGAACTTCAAGTACTATATTGAATAGATAGGGAGAGAGTAGGCCTTACCTTGTTCCAAAATCTCTGTTAGTTTCATTGTTTCTCTGTTTAGTTTTTTTTCTGGATGACCTGTGGGTTTTTTTTTTTTTCCTTCAGTGTAGTTAGCCTCATTGGGTTTTATTTTCCTTTTCATATCCTCAGTTTGTGGATTCTTTAGTCCTTATATTTTCATATTCAGGTATTGGGCAGTTTTAATTCTTTCTTTCATCTGTTTAATCATATTTTCATATATTTATTTTAAGTGATATTTGTTTCTTTTTAAAGGCCTTTACCTGTTTGATTATATTTTCTTGTATTTCTTTAATTGACTTATTCATTTTCTCTTTAAAGGACTCTATCATCATTATCAGATTGGATTTAAGGTCATTTCTTGTGCTTTGTTTGTGTTTGGATATCCAGGGCTTGCTATAGTAGTATAGCTGTACTCTGAATATGTCATATTGCCCTGCCCTTTGTTGATTGTGTTCTTAGGCTGGCCTTTAGCCATCTGGTTGTTCCTGACTATTCCCGTTATAGCAGATATTGGGAGCTGCTTTACCTCAATGATCCAGAGAAACTGAGCACAGGGGCAATGTGTTCAGTTAGGGAATCTAACCTGTATGCTTGCAGATTGGCAGGACTGATGAAAGTAGCTGGACAAAGAAAGCCTGGGGAAGATCAGGCTGCATGGGACAGCCGAGCATGCCACAGAGAACTTGGCAGGAAGGCAAATGGGTGTAGGGAAGGAATCTCCACATCTGGCAATTTCTGTAACATTCAGCACAGGTGGTTTTTATTAACGTTCAAAAAAGTCTGAAAAAAAACTGAATTTTTCTCTCATTCTAATAAACTAAAATTAATTATCACTGCATAAATCATAAAGGCTCCTGGAGATTCCTCTTAGAAACTTCCCAAGATGTTATGGAAAAGGTTTTGCCTATAACATAGTTTAGTTGTCTATTTTCTGCATCATTGTCCATACAGAGAACTATATTAAATCATAATAGAAATAAAAATTAGCCTGACGGTGGTGGCGCATGCCTTTAATCCCAGCACTTGGGAGGCAGAGGCAGGTGGATTTCTGAGTTCGAGGCCAGCCTGGTCTACAGAGTGAGTTCCAGGACAGCCAGGGCTATACAGAGAAACCGTGACTTGAAAAACAAAAACAAACAAACAAACAAACAAACAAACAACAACAAAAAACAAAAACAGAAATAAAAATTAAAATTTTTAATTAAATTAAAAATTAAAAATTTTATTCATGGTATTTAGTTATTCTTTACTCTTAGAGAGATTTCCTGAATCTCTGTGTTTCTGACAGTGAATGTAGGCTCAAGTTGTAAAGACCAGGAACATCCTTTCCTGTCCTAAATGGTATCACAGTATCATAGCCATTAAATCTGGACAAAGCATGGGAAATGAGGAACTAGTTTAGCCATTATACAGAATCAAGCGAAGGGTTTTGAAACAAGAAATCAAGCTAACAGGAAAAAAAACAAATGTTGATATTAAAAGAAAAAATCAGGTGAAGTTACACAAAAGTAACATCAGCAAAACTATAGGAATGAACCTGACTCTTGCACAAATATTCACCCCTTTTTCTTTCTCAGTCCTCATTAACATTTTTTAATGAAAAGTGCTCAGAACACCAAGTCTTAAACAGATTTAGAATGTGGATGAGATATGAGTTCCAATATTTGAATATTAAGTCAGTCTTGTTGTAGACTCCATAGCACAATATATACTATAATAATATATAATTATATTTATACTATAATACATGAAGTAAATTTTAGGTATGTGATATTTTGTCATTATAATTTCTGTCTGTTTATCTTGTAAGCTTAAGGTTTTATTTGCTAATACATATGTATTACATAGCAGTATATATATATATATATATATATATATATATATATATATATATATGACATTCAATAGTATCTTATATGTGATAATTTTAAAATGGCAGAGACTTGGCATGGAACAACCAAGCCCAAATCTTAAAGCCCTTTCAAACATACTATACTCTGTTGATTCCTCCCATTTAGAGATAAGTGACAGTGGTGATATGAAACCCCTAAGATATACCTAAGAAAGCCCAGATTTCTGCTCCATTCTACAGCTATATGTCCTATTGACTGATGCCTCAAGAAATCTCTTTTATAAGAGTTCCAGTCATGTAAGTTATAGTGGATACTGGTTTGAATGAGAATGGTCTCCATGGGATCATATATTCAAATACTTGGATTCCAGGTTATGGAATTGTTTAGGAAGTTTTAGGAGGTAAGACAATCTTGGAGGAGGTTTGTCACTGGGCCAAGATTTGAGGTTTTCAAATATGTGTTTCCCAGCCTCCAGTTTGTGGTTTTAGGATGTGAGTTCTGCCATCATGGAATCTAACACTCTGAAAATTATAAGCCCATTTAACACTTTATAAGTTGCTTCAGCCATGGTGTTTTACCACAGCAATAGAAAAATAACTAAAACCCAATGCTTCATTTCTAGTTGACTTCTTCCCAACTAGGTAAAAACTACCATGATATTAAAATATGAGAACCAAGTAGTACATAAAACATTAATTCAAGTGTGTTCAGGAAGGAGAAATCAGATTAGCATATATATATATATATATATATATATATATACCTCAATAAAGAAATATATCTCCACAAGAAGAAAGTAAAAATATTTTCTCATTAACTCTACTAGAAGTCAGTAACCCATATATTTGAAATGATAATAGCAAGAAGTGTGATTTTTCTGTTTTCTGATAGTTCATCTAATGCTAATTTTAACAAAACATGCCTAATGACTCTGCTAATGCTTTTAATTTAGGCTTTAATATGTGTAAGAGCAGAACAATTGATTGGCAAGGATGAGTTCATAGCTTAAAATTCAGCCTATGTTAATTTCTGTTACTTCTTCCTAAGTCACCATTCTATTTTTATAGCAGCATGTTTTGGTAGCTTCTGGCATGCTATTATTTTGATGAAAATTCTGAGACATTGTTATGTAACTTTTGCTGCTGATCTAAAACACTATATATCCAAGACAGGTTTCTGGGGGCCAACATGGACTTGAGGTTTGGTGGTCAACCCTTGGATTAACTGTTACTCATAGGATTTGCCACCACTGTAGATCCTTCTTCATTTTCCAATATCTAAGATGCACAAATGTATTAGATGCTATATAAAAATAGAAATTACATCTAACCTTTGTGTAGCAAGCTTTGACCACTTTTCAGAAACATAAACAGGGCCATTACTCAGAATTTATTTAAGGTTGTTCTTCCATGAATATTTTGATTTATCTTTTCTAAAACAATATTTGTATTAATTCTTTTAAAAATAGAAGCTGTGTTTATTTTAAAAATCTCCATATTGATACTTCAAAACTATTGATAAACCCAATCCTTAAAGACAGCTTATATATGATTATGGTTGATCATATATTTTCATACTATAATGCATATAATGATCTACATAATGATAATATTGCCAATACATCGCTGATCTACATCTTACTGTCCTCAATAGAAGTATCTAAGATGAAAGTAATCCAACCTTCACAGAACACTAGCAAAAACAGCCAAAAAACAAAGTGAACTCTTACTAGATTTGGGGAATAAGAGGCAAAACATAGAATCACATAAAACTTTGTCATTAAAGCAACATGATTTGTGGATGACTTTGGCCTTGGGATAGGTATATAGCTTGCCCTTGCTACACATAAACATGCAGTTATGTGCACATACAAATAAACAGATGTCAAGCTTTAAGGAATAGTATTGCCTTAGTGCAGCAACAAGAAATCTCTTTTGTCCATCGTGTACTAATTATTCTGACACCATTTAAAAATATTCTGATGCAAAGCCTCAACCTTATGCCTATAGATGTTTTAACCTAAAATTTCATAACAAATATAACAATTTATACTTATGATATCCTTTTTGCTATTGATTGTCCTACAAACCAATTAAGTAAGAAACAAAATTTTCATATGAAATATTTATATTATTACATGTCTACTGTGAAGATTAACTTTCTCAAATTAAGTCATTTTTAAAGGATAACTCTCATATCACTTGCTCTTACTGTATCATTAACATTTATACACATACACACAAACACATATACACACAAACATACACATATTTACTTCTATTCCCTCGAACATATATATATATATATATATATATATATATGCTTGCAGAGACACAAAATCATCCTTAAACTTATCCTCCCCCCAAAACTGTAGAGAAGAGAGTATCAATTGTGATACAAGTCACAATTTATATAAGAGAATGTGGTTTTTCCAGTATTTGGGTTCATAGAAGCATCACAAAGAAAATTTAATTGTAACAAAACAGTACAGACATGAGGAAATGTTACTGAAAATATTAGAAAGCACATCGTATTTTAATTTGAAGTCTAGATGTAGAGCCTGAGACAATGATGTGAGAAGAGGCAATTTACTGGGAAAATGACTAGAAATAAATAGGACAGAAAAGGCATCTAAATAAATCTATGAATAAGTTTATTTACTTATATGAAAATGAAGACTTGAACTATGCAGTAAAATCTTGGAATGATCATATGTAGAATACTTGCAGCTGAGAATTATCATCTTTGTCAGGTATTTATCCATGATACATTTAATAATTGGCTACAGGTGGTCAAATGAGACCCTGAAAGCCAGAAATAATGTCCAGACTAATAAATATGAGTACTGTTCAGCTTCATGTAAAGGTGAAGGACATACATGACAGAGGGACTTAAACAACATTGCAGCAACAGACATCTAATATCATGTGTAGTTTAGCACATTCTAGTATATGCATTTTAGTATAGTTATGAGAAAGAAAATTGCTTCTATAAATGTAGCACCAGGCCTTCTGTTTCACAGACAAAAGAGTAGGCCAATATGGAAATGAAAAGAGACTAAATGGCAAGGGGAAAACCTATTGAAAAGGAAAACAGAGTGACTAAATATTACATCATGTAGACCAGATGTTGGTTTTAAAATGCCACAATGATAAAATGTTTCTGCAGTAGACAAAATGACATTAGTGCATTACAGCCATGAAAATTTGGAATAAAAATGTATGTAAGAGTCACTAGAAGTGACACTTTTTGGTTATTAAATATTTTACATGTCTTACTATCAATCTACACAAAAATAAGGGGAAAGCAGTTATCAGAAGAGTTGGAGATGTTAAGAAATTGAATAAAATGATTCAAAATTATACCTAGAGAGAGAATGAAATTTACTGGCTCTAGAAATGAGTATAGATATAGATACATATACAAATACAGATACAGATATACACACAGGCACAGACACAGACACAGACACAGACACAGACACAGATACAGACATATCAGATAATAAGTCAAGTAAAAACAAAGACCTTGAGGCAGGTTTCTAAAATTAAAACATACATTTCCAACGCTATTTTCACATCCTTGTCACCCTTATATCCTTTGTAATTCAGACCTTCAAGGGTCAGAGACTAAGTCTTCACTCCTCTGAAACTTAGCTGGCTCTTTTGACTTGGCCAGTAGGCTAGAAGCCTGCAAGTTAGTTGATGAGGAAGGCAGAAAGTAGTTCTCTTTGTAGTGCTCTTTGTTACTCCAGTCAAATGGCTTACAACACACCAGATATGTAACACAGTCCAGGAAATGTGTTGAGCCTGACTCAAATCTTATGAACTTCTTGGCAGATAATGGGTGTTTGAGGACTGATATTTGAGGATAGCTTTTCATGTAGGAAATGTTGCCTGTTTAAGGACTCTGATAGGCTTACTCTATATTACATGCTTTACACGTGTCTGTTGATTGTTTGATATAGACTATTATTATTCTAGAATTTGGAACTACATAATGAAAAATAGATCTCTCTCATGGGAGTTTTGTTCAGACATAAAACAGTCATTAATCAAACATTAATCACAAAATAAGCATAGACTGTGACAGGTAATGGCAGATAATGAGAAATAAAGTAATTGATGGTTAAGGGGTTATCAAGTGACAAAAATTTCACTTAAGAAATTGATAGGCCTATCATGAGGTTGATACTTTAACTGTCCTATATGTCTTATGATTTATATCTCCTACAACTCTCCTTGGATCAATTCACTCAATTAAACCACTTTCTCTGGTAAATAGCCTGGCTTACAACTGCCTCTATTACATTTTGTGGTATATGTACAAAAAAGTCTCTTAGTGAGTGAAACTGGTATTACTAGAGATGAATGTAATGGGAGTGTGTCATTAATAACTTTTCTTTTGTTGTTATATGATACAATGGCCAAGCCAACTTGTAAAAGAAAACAATTAATTTGAGCTTCTTGGTTGCAGAGAATTAGATTTTATGACCATCATGCAGAGAGTATACCAGCAGGTGGGGAGACAGTTATAGCACAGCAGCAGTAGGTCAGGGCTTACATCTAGACCCAGAAGCATGAGGAGAGCTAGCTGGGATTGGTATGGTCTTAAAAGGCCACATTTCCAAGTCTTTCTCAAAGCGTTCCAAAAAGAAGGTGATATACATTCAAATATATGAGCTTATGGGACCATTCTCATTTAAACCACCACAGAAGAAGTAATCCTAAGGGTGATTTCCATTTACCTTAAGAGTCTATGCCAAAACAACAAGGTAAGGAGGGAAGAGGAATGGGTTATTTGCACCTAAAATCTGTAGGCATCAATGGCACAGCAGTATCTATTTCGCCATTGAGGGAATAAAGATACCCTGGAATGATTGCATCTTCTAATAAGAATATACTGGAAACTCTCATCCTTGGATTCTAATATTAAGAGAATTGGAGTCTAATAGTAAGAGAATTCTGAGCCTGGAACAGAAATTGTTGGCCAAGGGAACATAATATATTATATATTTGGCATAACTTGCTGCTTATTCTACTCCAGGAAACTGTCTCCAAGTTCAAGAAAATATTCCATCTGAAGGCTGCTTTCTTCTTATGGGAAAACTGCTGCTAGAAATTGCTACTTTTTCATTTCCAGAGGATGTTATACTTTAAGACATTTACCAATACTGGGAGAACAGAGTACCCACTGGTAAATAAATATAGAAAAGACAACAGGGAACATTATGCCAACTTTTTCTTCACTAGGGGTTTAAACATGACTTCTTATATACTGATGATTTTCTAACACATAAGAGATGCATTGGAAATGAGATTATAAAAAGAATCAACAGAAAAGACACTGAAAAACACAATGAAAAAAGAGTTTCCTTTGTTCAAAAAAGACAGGACTGGCCAGCAGCCTAATTTCATCAGGATATTCATTTTAATGAATCAAATGCCACTATAAGTAGTTGTCTCTGACATGAAAAGACAAGAAAAGTTGTCTCTGTTTAAGAGCGCTGGCTGTTCTTCCAGATGCCCTGATTTCAATTCCCAGCAAAAACATGGTGGCTCACAACCATCTATAATATGATCTGGTGCCCTCTTCTGCTACACAGGTGTTACATACAGATAGAGTACTCAGATACAAAAAAAAATCTTATTTTTAAAATGTTACTATGATACTGTTAATGAGGTAAGTCTTGGCGGAAAGTTCAATTGCCCCTTTTGCCATATATTCCTAATTTTTATCAATGTATTTGATTGTGAGATATAATAGATTTCATCATGTATAGTAGTACTTTTAGTTTGTGCTCTGTGGTCTCAATGAAACTGAAGTTTTAAAAATTCAAGTCTCCATGAGTGATTTTGTCGTTTAATTTCTCATTCTCATGTATCAGCTTATTCCTACAATAGCATATTTCCTGGTTCCATTAAGAGATTTTGTTCATCAACCTATTATTATCTGCTTTGAAACAAAGTTAGAACTAGTGGGCTATTACAGCACTAAGTAGGATTATTCAATATAAGACCTCTATAAATTTTCATGTTCAAAATATTGATGCACCATAATATTGAACAAGCAATGCAATAGGGACATCAGGAAAAAAAATATTGTCAAGATCATCTAAAACCTTAAGTAGCCTGATTGTTTTCTTAGATTATTTGGTTGTGTGCTTCCCTTTAAAACAGGGAGGACAAATGCACAATATCACCATACTGCCTGCCTTCCTATATATGTCCCAGGTACTATTAATTAGAATTGTCATAATTAATCCTTTTAAATTTAAACCTACATGTAGTCACAACCAATGGACCAAAGTGTGCACTAAGATAAACACATTCCCTGACAGGATTTTAAACTTTGATGCAGCATCTAGATTTTCTTACCATCAGGCAACTGATTTTCATTTTAGAGGCAAATACGCTCATAAATCCAAAGTAACAGGTACATGTTGCCCTGAAATATTTCATCTAATGGGAAAAATACAAACCAGGAACTATAATGGTCTTGGGCAATATATACAGTTTTATAGACAGTTTAGCACCTCCAAAATAGAAAAAGGTAGCCATCAAAATACAGTTTATTTTAGAAAAATTAGTCATGGACATGGACACTGACCTTTCTCTGGCCCAACTGTAAGCACATAGTCTACATGAGTAATGGTTCTCAGTCAATGAGTCATGGTAACGAACAACTTACTCTGAAATTGTTGGGCAAACTATTCTTCTCCATAAAACAAATACAATGAAACAATTCTTTAAAGTGTGTCTAAAATAACTTAAAAAAAAAAACCTTCTGAATTCTACCTACATACCTCCATATAAAAGGAAAATTTAATTTGGTTTCAGATTCCTTATGTGATATACACTTATTTTTAATATAGATTAAAATTACTTCATAATCCTTACCAATCTTTACCAAGGAGATTAGAAAGTTTTTCTATAAAACATTCTATCACAATATGTTGGAGAGGACCACTCTGTCTGATCATCCTGAACTCCTCAGACATCTGGTCGACCTTAATTTCCCATTGCTACTTTTGAACTGATATTGTGAAGAGGTAGACAACTACACAGAGAAAATTATACTCTTATGGACATCTTATCCACTCAATTTCTGCAGAAAATGTTTTTCTACAAACACCATATCATCAAATCCAAAACATTTATTTACTCTGATCTTTGTATCCTTCCATGGTTTCCATTTTTTTCTCCCATAGACATGATTCAAACCAGCAATTCCAGACCTTTTCATACAATCCTAATAGTAGAGCCAAACAATTGATAGTGCATAAACTTTTGTTTTTCATTTCAAGAACAATGCTCGCCCCTTGCAGACAAAACTTGCAATTATAACAGTGCCCTGTATGTTGTTGCTTCTCTTGGAAATTTCATTTTCTATTTTTAGAATTGGCAATTCTCTTAACAATTGCAGTACAAGTCTTCTCACATACCTCACAAAAAATAAATGATCCCAAGTTTTAGCAGATTACAGGAACACAAAATAAATATAACCTCTCTGATGTTTAATGAATTAGAAGCTTCTATTCCTCTTCTTAATTTTTAACCATAGATATCATGATAGATGATGGGTCAATGATAAATATATCCATATCCATATGCATATGCCTATACATCATATACTTACACATACACATCATATGCATATACAAAGACCCAGACATATATTGAAGGTACTTTTCTCTAAGGAAAAAATTTTGGTCATTTAGAACAGAATGATCAAATTCATTCAACTGTCACCATTGCCACAATGCAAATTGCCCTTTCTTTGGTTAACAGTGTGATTGCAAATGAGCTTGAGCTGAGTGGTATGTAGCTATTCAGGAAACTGAAATAGCAAGTTTTGAAGTTCACAGAACACATAGCAAACTTTTAACAAAAATAAAGATAATATAGTGTCTAAGTATATAGTAGTAGAGCGGATGATAAGCATGGGGCAGCTGAATTTAATCCACACTGTTCCAAAAAAAAAAAAAAAAAAAAAAGAATTGCTGATTGCTTAAGAGTGAATGTCACTGTCTGCCTAACCCCATGTGAAGTGGAGATCTACTGGAATGGGTACATACTCATTTTGCACTATCAAAGATCAGAAGGCACAGAGAGGGCTGCTGTCCCAAAGGATCATCAAAGTCGTCCTTAATAATAAATGGCAAGCAAAAGCATGACTTAGAGCTAGATGGAATTGATACATGTCATGAAAAGAAAGCATGTTTGGTACTTACTGCCTGAGTACAGTCTACACATGAAAGTCATTTATATCAATGCATAGGCTCACTTTGAAGTGAATAAGCTAGATGTGTTGACAAGTCAAGAAATGAGGTCAAGACTAATAGGATATGCAATTAACAATGTCAAATTTAGAAAATAGTTAACTGATAGAACCACGCACATAGATATTAATAAGAAATACCTGGTAAACCTAGAATTAGCTATAATTTCTCCCTTCTTAGTTTTCTCTTATTGCCTTAGTCTGTGATACATTATTGCTATTTTACATGTCAGTTTGAAACAGTCTCGATTTTGTGCTAAGGATAATGAACCAGCTCTACAAAATTTTCAGCTTAATATTAATGTTTTGAGGCCATGTAACTCCAACCACTTTCAGTTCTAATTCAGCTCTTTGCTGTATTGAACACAAGCAGGTTTTCCCTGTTTAATATATTCCTTGCCAAAAATGGGCAAAAATAAGCCCAGTTATCTTAGAATGGGTTTTCTATCCTGGAGCAGGAATAGCAAAGGTGATAATCTTACTGTGATTGCCCTACATTTCTGAAAGAAATAGCATAACATTCTAGCATGTGGTATTCAAAGGAGAGACACCCATTAGAAACCACTGCTCTGGTTTTCTTGAGACACAATAAATTCCTGGAGGCTGCAATGATATTTGTCACAAAGCCACTATGTGTTGGACCTCTGTGAAGGATAGCACAGCCTGAATCTTGTTTTTCTAGAAGAAAAATAATTATAGAAATTGATCTTATGATGTACACTCCTATGTTCAGTATCATAAATAACTAGAGATGTTGATTAATTTTACTAGTTATTAAAAATATCCTACCTTCTGAATACCACTGTGAGATTCTCTGAGGATTGTTATTTTAGATGCTGTAAATGATGATTATAGAAAATATGGGAAATGTAAATGAAGAAAATATCTAATAAAAGTAGTAAAAAAAAAAAAGAAAATATGGGAGAATTTCCTAGGTAATTTTTTATCAAAATAACTGAGAAGCTGAAAGTAGCAGCACACTGGAAATGTGAAAGTAATAAGAGTTTGAGTTCAGCCCAATCTTCATGAGACTTTGTCCTGTTTTCTTTATATCTTGTTAATAATTTTGAATATCTAGGTGAAGAGATTTTTCTGTTAAAATAACAAAAGATTTCTGAATACAAACTGAACTTTGATGACAAAAAAATCCAACACATTCTCAGTTTTACAATGCAAAATGGGTTTTGAAAATCTGAAAGGTCAAAATGTCACAAAAGCCAACTGTATACTTCTCGGTTAAATGTACTCCTTTATGGCCAAAAGAAAAATTTGAGCAATTAGTCACAGTCATGAGACTTTCTATCTGTAGTAACTTAGAGCTCCCAATGATATCAAAACAAATTAAAAAAATCACATATACAAATATAAGATCTCCCACCAGACAATCTCTATTCAATGCTTCAATATTCCACAGTGACCATAAAAGCCTTAAAATTGTCATTAGTAAGGATATATGCGATAGCTTTACTAGGAGTTCCTGAAGATAAATATACCTACTGGCTACTACAGGCAAGACTATGCCATACTCCTCTCTTTTGGCTCCTCTACTTGGTTTTCTCTACCTTCTGGATTGGGGCCTAAAATCCCTTGCCAGTTTTCTTTCCTGGAAAATGAGAGGAAGTTGTTTTTATCTGCTCAGATGCTGCCTCAATCCAGAGAAGCTCCACTGAGTGATGTGGGATATGTATATATATATATATATATATATATATATATATATATATATATGTGTGTGTGTGTGTGTGTGTGTGTGTGTGTGTGTGTGTGTGTGTAACCTTAAGACCCCAACAACTGTCTAAATTCTTTGGACAACAATAGCAGCTAAAGAACAGAAATTTACTCTTTCAAGGACCTCACATCTCTCCTCATGTCTTCCGCTTCCCTGCTCAAAAACAGACATGCAGAAAGCCAATTTTTAGAACTATTATTTAGTTTCCATATGAGTACAACCCATATAATCAGAGTAACTGTAATTTATAATGTGTGGTCATGAAAAAAATCATCTATGCAAGGTCCATGTTACATAAAGATTGTATTTGGAGAAAAGAACATGATAGTCTTATTCTCATCTAAAAGGTAGAACCAAACGTGACTGGAAAATATCAATGAAATAGTTCCTAATGATATTCTGATATATTCATAGATATGTGCTTTGTCAGTCAACACCAGAGAGGCTCCCCTCAGCAGTAGATGATAGTGGGTGCAGAGACCCACAACTAGATAATATACAGAAAGACAGGGTAAATAGGAAGTCTCCATCTGGTACCTCCCCTAGAAGACTGGGGAACACAGTGAAAGACTCAAGATGGAGGAAATATCATAGGACTCAGAGGGGATGGAGGAGACCATCAAAACATGGGCTACTGAATCTTACTAAGCAAGGTTCATACAGGCTCACAGAGACTGATTGGCAAGAAAGGGGCATGGATGAGTCTGCATAGGTTGTATCCAAACATTTTATATCAGTTAGCTTGGTGTTTTTGTGGAACTCCTAACAGTGGGAGCAGGTATATTTCTGACTCTCTTGTGGCTAATTTGATCCTTTTCTTCCTACTGTGTTGCCTTGTCGAGTCTTGATATGAGGGTTTATGCCAAATCACATTGGATATTGTTTTGATCCTTTTAGATGTTGACTCCTGGACACCTGCTCTATTCTGAAGAGGAAATGGAAGGGGAGAGGATGTGTATGTGTGTGTGTGTGAGAGAGAGAGAGAGAGAGAGAGAGAGAGAGAGAGAGAGAGAGAGAGAGAGAGAGAGAGTTTGCAGGAGCTGGGAGGGGAAACTGTTTGGAATGAATTGTAAGAGCATTGAATAGTCATGATAAGGAGACGACTGCCTACAATAAATCACTACTTGACACTTTAAAGAAGTATTATGTCAACTCTTATTAATGAAATTATTCCTAATAAGCAATTTTACATAACACACATAAACACACACTAATTATATATATATATATATATATATATATATATATATATATATATATATATATATATATATATATCAGGCATTACTGAGTTATATAAATTTCTGCTTCCATGTGACTGACTTTTGTTACAGTAGACCTATGGAACCAAAATTCAAGCAATAAATGATAACATTTGAAACCTTGCTATTTGTTTATCATTATAATTTTTTATAGATTTGGCACCTTGTATTAAGCAACCTAAAATATTGTTTTATGTATTCTGAATAATCATGACACATTTTTTCCTGTTTTTTCAGATGTGTAAGCTTACTCCAAGAAGCTTGTAATATTATTGAGGTCATACATACAACTACTGAAAATACATTATAAGCATTAAGGTAATATATCAATAATTAGTTTTGGCATCAATGGAGTGGGTAAACTGAGGTAGGCATCCAATAATAGTGCTTAGAGCAGTTGATGGGTATTGGTTCAGATACAGATGAGGGCTGCTGCCTATAACAGCCAATGATTAGAAAAATTACTCAGAGGACCTTTCTCTGATGGATCAAAGTTTAATTTACTAGGGCTTGTACTCCCTGTGGACAGAGAAAAAAAACTTTGAACTTTTTAATTCCTTGAGGCTGATGAGAAAGAAAAGGAAAGAAAAATTCATATATATACAAACACATTGAATTGGTGAAACAAAAGGCAGACTTCAATAACTTCATACATGCAAATACATGCATGCATACATACAGACCTACAGTGAGGCATATAAACATTCACACACTCAATGGTTAGAGCAAAGATCCAACAAGCAGACTCTAAGCATTTTACAGTACACATACATACATATACACATATGCATATATATACACATACCTGGTGGGTGAATGGAACAAAGTTCCAACAAGCATGCTCCAAGTATTTCACACATAAACATGCATACATATATAAACACAAGTGGTGGTTGGAGCAAGCTACAATATGTACATAGGCAAACTTTACATATATACATACATATAGATTTTTTTTATTGGTTTAGACCTTTATTTTTTTTTCAATTAGTTTTTATTAGATATTTTCTCAATTTACATTTAATTTACATTTCAAATGTTATACTGAAAGTTCCCCCCCTCCCCCTACCCTGTTCTCCTGCCCACCCACTCCCACTTCTTGGTCCAGGCGTTCCCTGTATTGGGGTATATAAAGATTACAATACCAAGGGGCCTCTCCACCCAATGATGGCCGACTAGGCCACTTTCTGCTACATGTAGAGCTAGAGAAACATGTTCTGGGGGTTCTGGTTAGTTCATATTGTTGTTCATCTTCTAGGGTTGCAGACCCCTTCAGCTCCTAGAGTTCTATCTCTAGCTTCTCCATTGTGGTTTCTGTGTTCCATCATATAGATGATTATGAGCAACCACTTCTGTACGAGACAGGTATATCAGGTTCCCTTAAGTAGGCACTAGCTGTCCTATGCAATAATGTCTGAGTTTAATGACTGATTATGGGATAGATCACCCCTGGTGGGGGAGTCTCTGTATGGTCCATCCTTTCGTCTTAGCTCTAAACTTTGTCTCTGTAACTCCTTTCATGGATATTTTGTTTCCTATTCACAGGAGGAATGAAGTATCCATGCGCTGGCCTTCCTTCTTGATTTTCTTGTGTTTTGCAAATTGAATCTTGGGTATTCTAAGTTTTTGGGCTAATATCCATTTATCACTGAGCGCATATCCAATGACTTCTTTTGTGATTGGGTTACCTCACTAAGGATTGTATCCTCCAGATACATCCATTTGCCCAAGAATTTCATGAATTCATTTTTTTTTTTAATAGCGGAATAGTACTCCATTGTCTAAAAGTACCACATTTTCTGTATCCATTCCTCTGTTGAGGGACAAAGATGTTCCAACTGGTAAAAAGGACACATGTTCCACTATGTTCATACATATAGATTTAATGGATGGAACAAAGTTCCAACACACTCTTACACAAATTTATACATATATGTAACTTTAATTTTTCAAAACCTATTTTTAATGACGGTTCTTAAATGCTATAACCTCTCTTGTAGTCCACCACTCACCAAAAGTAGTGGGAAGGAAATGATATGATGTGGGGGGGGGGCAGTGGACCTGTTTAGAAAGGTTCTTTTTTTTTTCTTTTTTTTTCCTCTTTATTAGATATTTTCTTCATTAACATTTCACATGTTATCCAGAAATTTTCCCTTACCCTCCCGCGTCCCCGCCCTGCTCCCCTACCCACCCCCTCCCACTTAATGGCCCTGGCATTCCCCTGTTCTGGGGCATATAGAGTCTGTATGACCAAGGGGCCTCTTCTCCCAATGATGACCAACTAGGCCATTTTCTTCCATATATGCAGCTAGAGACATGAGCGCAGGGGGAACTAGTTAGTTCATGTTATTCTTCCACCTAGAGGGTTGAAGACCCCTTCCGCACCTTGGGTACTTTCTCTAGCTCCTACCTTGGGAGTCCTGTGTTCCAACTAATAGCTGACTGTGAGCCTCCACTTCTGTGTTTACCAGGCACTGGTATAGCCTCCCACAAGACAGCTATATCAGGTCCCTTTAAGCATTATCTTGCTGTCATATGCTATAGTGTTTATTTTGGTGGCTGATTATGGGAGGGATCCCTGGCAGCCACCGTCACTGGTTGGTCCATCCTTTTGATTCAGCTTCACACATGATCTCTGTAGCTCCTTCAGTGTGTGATTTGTTCTTAATTCTAGGAAGGGGCACAGAGACCACATTTTGAACTTCATTCTTCTTGAGATTCATGTGTTTAGTAAGTTGTATCTTGGGTAGTCTAGGCTTCTGGGCTAGTATCCACATATCAGTGAGTACATGTTATGTGAGTTCTTCTGTGATTGGGTTACCTCACTCAGGATGACATCCTCCAGATCCATCCATTTGCCTAGGAATTTCATATATTCATTGTTTCTAATAGCTGGGTAGTACTCCATTGTGTAAATGTACCAAATTTTTTGTATCCATTCCTCTGTTGAGGGACATCTGGGTTCTTTCCAGCTTCTGGCTATTATGAATAAGGCTGCTATGAACATAGTGGAACATGTGTCCT
>LR755127.1:3695465-3755031 GCA_902729485.2 Mus minutoides | reverse complement strand
TCCATCATCATCATGACGAGTGATTTTATATCCATGTCCTGTTTTTCTGGTGTGCTGTTGTATCTAGGACTTGAAGTGGTGGGTGAGTTTGGATCTGGTGATGCCAAGTACCCTTGGATTCTGTTGCTTCTGTTCTTACGCTTACCTCCTGCCATCCCTGCCCAAGGAGACCTGGTGTTGGTGCAGACCAGAAGGGAGCTTCTGTCTTGTCCTGGGCTTTTCTCAATCTCCTGCTGGTGTCTCAGGTCGCTAGCAATTGGGCAGGAACAGATGCTGAGTTCGGCTGCTCACCAGTGGTCCTTAGATTGCTAGGAGAGTCCCTCTGAAAACCTAGGTGAGTGCCAGGCACCCAGGCCTTGAGCCCTGCGCTGGAGCAGAGCTGTGTGGACCAGAAGGGAAGGGGTCCTCTCCCCGCCTGTCTATCTCCCGGCTGCAGACTCAAGTCCCAGGAGTTTGGACTGGAACAGATGTGTGTTCCTCTTACCAGTGGTCCCGAGGTCGCTGGGAGAGTCCTGCTGGAAACCTGGGTGGGTGCGCGGCACCCAGGCCTTGCTCCCTGCTCTGGAGCGGAGCGGTGTGGACCGGCTAGAAAGGTTCTTTGGAGCAACTCCCGTCTGTGTTGTCTTGAAATCAGCAGTTCATTTCACAGGGTAGCAGCGGCAGTGTGATCCAATCCACTCACAAAACCTTTGTGCATACACCAGCAGTTCTGTTCAGTAGATTCAGGATTGCTAATAGGGATCAGCCGTGCTGGCACTCCCTAGCAGAGACAGCAAGGCCTCAGCCTCCAGCTCTAGTCAGCAGGAGGGACCCAGAGGAGGACCAGACTTTCTTGGCTGTGCTTCTCTCAGGAAGTGAAGATCAGTGAAGATGCAAGACCCACAAGCACTGCAGAGCTAGCTGTACCAGCAAGTCTAGCTCCACCCCTGTCACTGTCTGTTGAGTCCTTTGTTACTCTCTCTAAATATCATGTGTCCTGCAAGGGTCTTGCCTCAGCACGTGTCTTGCCTCAGCATGTACACTTGTTTCAGCTGACATCACTTTACCAATAATCCTGAGTCAGTGCAAGTGGCAAGAAACTGCATCATCATGTGATGACATGTCCGTTCACGTGTTGCTTTAGCAGAACATCCTCTCTCCTGTGTCTGCTTCAGTGAAACACTCCTTCATGAGTCTGCTTTAGCCTTTCACACCTGTGTCCACTGTAACAAAATGTTTCTTCACATGTTTGCCCCAGCAAAACACCATCCAACCAACTTTCCAAAGAACCCTCAAGTTTCCACTTCACATATACATATAGACACATACATATATGTTGTGCATAGTCCTGGTGCTGTTTGTATTTTGATGCTAATTCTGCTTTCCCAGGAGGGGTTGCTAACAAGGAGTGAATCACATACTCTGGTGACTTCTTTTGAAATTTCTCCTTACCTTAAATTGTAAAATAAAGGCTAGAGCTGGTGATTGGGCAGTGGAAGGGAAGGTGGAGCTGAAAATTTTGGGGGAGAAGGAGGAGACAGGGAGAGAGGAAGAGAGAGAGAAGGAAGGATGATGGAGGGAGAGGAAGACAATCCAGATTCCACATGGCTTTAAATAGCCACAGGTAGCTATGAATAACTTATAAGGGATGGATAATTACAGAACAATTTGTCTTATCTAGGTGGGCAATTTATATCTATATCAATTGGCTCTGAGTAAATTGTACAAATGTCTTGTGACATGAGAATTTATTGATATATAAATCTTACTGATTAATTATAAGCTTCTAGAGTTTTGATTTTACCAGGTTACTGGGATTTGGGACCACTGACCACAGAGGTTGGGTGGGTTGGAATGTGAGCAGAACCTGCAGCAAGAGAACCTTGATTGGTCACTACTTGGGGCTAGCCTAGAGGTAGAGAGAGACTGTGGGCAGAGAGTAGCTGTTTATGGTGCAGGATGATGCATGTTTTAATATTTCCTGCAATGAACAAGTATTAATTAATAAATGTCTGTGGTACCACTCATTTAATATTTCCTGCAACACATATATACATACATAATTTGAGAGTGGAAAGAACAAAGTTCCAACATATTCATATAAATCATATATACACATACTTGATGGATGGAAGGAACAGTGTTCTAACATACTCTCACACAGACTTTACACATACACATACATACATGTACCTGAAAGATGGAAGCAACAATGACGATGTTCCAATGTCTTCACTCTTTATCCTATGTCTTATATATCCCAGTAAAATCTTTCAAGCATTATAAAATTACAACATGATTACATTTTAGTTTTCTTTTGATAAGTGATTGTGGAAAAACAGTAGCTGCACCAATAACTTTACATGAAATAACATTACATAATACAGGTAAAGAAATCAAATTGTTCCCAAGAACCCATGTACACTTGTAACTAAGTAACTTGTTACAGATTAACAAACTATAAGCAAGCAAGATAGTTTTCTCAGCAAGTTTCTCTTCCAGGCAGGCAGCAATTTGTAGTTACAAAGAAAGTATTAATTATTTCATTATCTATCTTTAAAAGTAATCACAAGAATTTTTAAAGAATCACAAATCTGGACTTCTATATAAAAACCAGTCATATCTACTTTAAATCCACAGAATGCATATCTCTTTATCAGCAATTCTTATTAAATCATATCAGAAAGCTAAGGGCAAAAATGGGTATAAGTAATCATCATCACCAGTCCAGCCTCAGTGAGATTCACATTAGCCAGTGCTGACATTTTTCTTATTCCCTGACCATAAAAGGTCCCTAGCTTACCTAATAAGTAACCAACCCATTTGGAATCCATCCCATGTGCAGACAACAATTCCTCACACTATTATTAATCATGTGCTATGCTTTGCTTGTAGATAGGAGCCTAGCATAGCAGCCCTCTGAGAGGCTCTATTCAGCAGCAGACAGACAGATGCAGATACTCACAGCAAAACATTGGACCATGGTCAGGGACTCCTATGAATGAATTAGGGGAAGAATCGAAGGAGCTGAGGTGGATTGCAACCCTATAGGAAGAGCAACAGTGTCAACTAACCTAGACCCCTGGGAGCTTCCAGAACCCAAATCACCAACAAAAGAGCATACATGGGCTGGACTGAGGCCTACAGCATATTTGTAGCAGGGGGCTGCCTTGTCTGGCCTCAGTGGGAGAGGATATGCCTATTCCTGCAGAGACTTGATGCACAAGGGTGAGTGTATATGTGGAGGAGGGGGACTGCCCTCTCAGAAGCAAAGGGAAGGATTGATGGAGGAAGAAACTCTTCACAGGGGAGGGTATATCTGGAGGAGGGCAGCATTTGGGATATAAATAAATAAACAAGTAAACAAATAAGAGAGCTCATGTCTCTAGCTGCATGTTTAGCAGAAGATGGCCTAGTTGGCCATCACTGAGAAGAGAGACCCCTAGGTCTTGCAATCTTTATATGCCCCAGTACAAGGGAACGCCAGGGCCAAGAAGTGGGAGTGGGTAGGTAGGGGAGTAGGGTCGGGGGATGGTAAATAAAGAAAATATCTAATAAAAACTTTAAAAAAAGAATATGCCTTTTTGAACTTCAGATTGTTCCCTAAGATTTTCTACACCATAGCTTGTAGCAAAAACATCTTAACCTAGCTTCACTAACAATTCTATTTTCCAAATGTTTCCTAAGGGTTGTAGTCAATGCTGATAATGTACATCTCTAAATTCTTTCCTAGTGTAGAGATTGAGTCATCAATCTACTCCAGTAGCAAAGCCTGAAAGAGATCAAGCACCATTGTTGTGAGTGCCAGAGATACTGCCAAATAAGGTCTGGAAAGCTCTTAGAGTTCTCGTACAATTCTTAGATTAAGGGGTAAGTAAGGTCAGCAAGCAAAGCAGAACTCTTGCTTTGACGTCTTCAAGACATGCACTACTCAGGGCCATGCCTCAACTGAGCATAGCCATTATGTTGTGCTAACTGGTGGGTTGCATTCCATGTGTTCTAAAGCCATTTGTTGTTCCTCCTGCATGGCCCTGGGCAGTAATCCATTACACAAGTCTTCTCAAACCTTAAAGTACAAATACACTGTCCATGACTCTTGTTAGAATAAGGATGCTGACTCAGGATATCTGAGGTGGATCCTATTTGTCTTCACTTTTAATCCATTGTCAGGTGTTGGGTAGCAGTTTCCTCTGAGATTGAAAAGTTTCATTCTGCAGGAAAACGTTTTAAGACACACAGTAAACAACTCAAAATAGCTTAAGTAAGTCACTGAAACATACAAAATTTGCTAGGTCTCATTCTCCCTAGAGTAAACAAAAACAAAAATAAATCAAAACAAAAATCCCACCAAACTTTCTAGAGTCACCGTCAGACAAGCCAAGGTTAAAAGAAGAGCTTCAGATGAATCAAGCTCCAGAGTATCAGAGATGAGCAGACAAGCTTAGAAGAAGCTTGCTTGAAAGAAGCAGAAACCAGGCAAGTTGCATAGGCTGGTTTAAACCAAATAAAAGCTTAAGGCTTATGGAAACCAAGTTCCCTGAAAAGAACACTCCAACCCATTGATCTACCTATGGGCTGGGCAGTCTGCAGTTTATAAATTTTGTGAACTGTCACACATGTTGAGGTGAGCTTTGGTAATGCAAGTGTTTAAGTCATTTCTACTGATGTCAATAACCCCTCACTCATAGTTCTGTAAGTAATCCCAATAAAACTTACTGGTTCACCAAGTTGGACTTTGGTCATATCCATAGTTTAGCTTATTGTAGGCTTCCTATCTGTGGTAAGGAGATGAGTATGTGTTGCTTTTCCTCTGGAAGAGCATCACACAACAGGTGATGTTCTTTATTTGCAAATCACAATGAGTAACAAGCCATTATTTTTTATTGTGCTTGTCAAACTTATTTAACTGGAAAATGTTTGACCTTTCTTGCTATATGAAAGCAACATAACAAAATTTAGTGACTGTGTTTGGAAGTAGCCCAAACTAGGGAAACAATCACAGAGAACATTAAGTGACAAGAGCAGGAAAAAATATCCCCACAGCATGCTATAGTTAAAATACTAAGAACTAATAGAGAAAGTGTATTGAAAGATGCAAGAGTAAAAAGTCACATGTGAAGGAAAACCATCAGCATAACAGCTAATTTCTCAATGTAATATAAAAGTCTGAATAATCAAGAACAATGCAATCCAAATTTTAAATTATGATGGCAAGCCTACACTAATATACACAGAAAAGAGTTATCTGCCATACTTGAAAGAGGAAAATAATGTTCAGTAATAAAAAGAGCTTAAAATTATGTCAAATAAATCAAACCTAAAGAAAATACAGGAAGTAATATTTCTGCCTGAACTTGGGAATGAGCATAGCAGAGTGATTATGGGAAAAATATGAAACCATGACGATTAAAACACAAATTACTCTGAAAACACAAAAGACAGCATCAAATATTAACAACACAATGACCAAATTATATAGTTCAATAAAAACTTTAAATATCAAAGCCTTTAATTCTTTAGTCAAATTGTACAGGCTGACCTAATAGATCAAAACCAAAATCCATCAATCTGTGGTCTATAACAAACATACATTAACTTGATAGCTAGGTACCATTATAGGATAAACAGATGAAAATATTAAACTAGTATAATGAGGCCAGGAAGCAAAAAGGCATCACAAAATATATTTCAGACTAAAACAACATCAAAATAGATAAGGATACTTCATTCTAACCAAAAGAAGACTTAAGCAAGAAGACATTACTGTCCTAAATATTTATGAGCCAAACTCTGATGCACTCAATTCCATAAAATATGAACTATTAGATCTATAGATACAGACTAACATCAGTCCAACAATAATATGTGATTTCAATATTCTATTTTCTACAATAGACAATCTAGAAAAAGTAAATAGAGAAGCACAAGCTTTAATTGACATCTTAGATAAAATGAACTTTATATATATCTACAAAATTTTCCACCCAAACACAAATGAATACACACTGTATGGAGCACCACATGGAAACTTTTCTAAAATAGATCATGCCCTGGAAAATAAAACAAGTTGACACAAATACACAAAGACTGAAATAATTTCTTTTATCCTATCTGATCATCATGCAATATAACTTAAATTTGAAAGCAAAAATCTCTAGTAATTATACAAAAACATGTCTATTAAAAAAACCATTACTGAATGATGAATAAGTAAAAAAACAAATACAAAATTAAAAAAAAATTCTTAGAACTGAATGAAAATGCTAACACAACCAATTTGCTGGGACAGGTTGAGAGATTTATACCTCTAATGCCTACATTAAAAAATTAAGAGAGAGAACAAATAAATTACTTAATGATGGAACTCAAAAGGACAAAAACTAGAACAAACCAAATCAAGCATTTCCAATCACAAGAAACAATACCAGAGAAGAAATGTTGAAAAGAAAACAAAAAGAGGAAAAGAAAAGAAAAGAAAAAAAGGGAAGAGAAGAGAAGAGAAGAAAAAGAAAAGAAAAGAAAAGAAAAGAAAAGAAAAGAAAAGAAAAGAAAAGAAAAAGAAAGAAAAGAATCAGTTAATGTAAGAACTGGTTCTCTGAGAACAAAAGAAAAATTATTGATGGACTCTTGGCCCAACTAACAAAGAATAGAGAGCTCAAATTAAAAGAATCAGAAATGAACACAGAAACATCACAACACATACCAAAGAAATTCAGAATAATATAAGGGAATTTTGTTGTTAAACTTAAAAAACTAAAAGAAACCAATGCCCAGACTAGCCTCAAACTCACAATCCTCCTGCCTCCACCTCCTTCGACAAATCCTAAAGGCATATGCCATGCCTGCAATATATATTATGGTTTTTGGCTTGGTGCTTTGAGAGAAACTGATAGTGGTGATGAGGGTGTCTCTGATTCAAGAAGTCAACTATCTAAACAGACATATAATTAGTAGAGAAATTGAAATAGTAATAAAAAGCCTTTGAGCTTTGGTCAAATGGATTAAAAAGGAATGCTACAAGACTTTGAAAGATCTATGACAGGACTTTATTAATTATTCAGAAAGAAATAAGAAAGGCAGGAAAAGCAAAGACAAAGAGGCAGACAACTCCCAAACTCCCAACCAAGCCAATATAACTCTAACACTAAAATCAAATAAAGAAAAGATATACAAACAAAAAGAAATTACTGGCTAATATTGGTGACGAATATAGACTAAAAATATTCAATAAAATACTAGGAAACATAATACAGACATAGATAAAAATATTATCTACCATGACAAAGTTTAATTTATCCCTGAAATGCAATGATTATTCAAGTATCACAGGTCAACACATTATAAATTATAATTTTAAAGATGATCATCTTAATAGACACAGAAAGTACTTAACAAAACTCAACATATATTCATCATAAAAGTCCTATAGAATACATACCTAGAAGGAAAATATGTCAATATAATAAGTTATATATGAACAATCCAAATCCAACACCATCCTAAAAAGAGAAAGGCTTAAAGAAATTCCACATAGTTCAGGAATGAGATTGATATGCCCTTTATCCCCCACTCCTTTTCAACATTGTGTTAAATGTTGTACCAGATGAAGCAATAAGGCAAGAAAAGGAAATTAAAATGATACAAATAGGGTAGACAAAATGAAACCATCTTATTTTGTGTACATAAGATACTCCAAAAAACTTCTATTAGAAAACTTCTAGAATATGGCAAGATACATAATCAACGTGCCTAAATCAGGTTCCAAGTGATGTAACTGGAGAAATCAACAACAACAACAACAACAACAACAACAAAACAAAAAACAAAAACAGGAGACTCTAGAGAGAATAAAGGGAGAAAATACAGAAAATGGTGTAAATATGTCTGAAAAATTCATGAAAATCATACTAATAACTATGTACCTAAAAATCCTTGCAATATACATAAGTATGTGTATAAATAAGCACATATAGTTTAAATAAAATATTTTTATCTGGGCTGACAGTGATCCCTCCAAGAGCAAAAGATTACCTTAAAAACAAAACAAATAATAGACATGAGATGCTACTGTTTGCGTTGTTGGCCAGGGTTGTCCCAGATACTCCCCAATACATTTTAGGCTATTGTTATTGCCCTTGGTGAAGCCCAGATGTGAGATTGTTGAAGATAACATTGTTGAAGATACCATTCACCTCAAAAACAGAGTCCAGAGTTCCCTGATCAGGAGTGTACCCTGAATGTTTTATTCTGTAGGACTAGATTTCATGGTATCAGAAATCACCAAAGGAGAAAAACAAACAAAAAATCCTATGCAGCTATGATGCCTATGAATCACAAAAGTGACCAGTATGGCACAGTAATACTAAAAATAGTACTTGATGGTAACCAACAGCCCTCTTATTGGACTTAAGACCTACTAAAGAAGAGGGAACTCATTTCTGGTATTGTAAATCTAGCTAAGTACTCTTGGCTTCTTGAGTCATGAACCTTGAAAAATAACACATATCCATCATTTACTAAACCAGAGCAATTCTAAACTAAACTCTAAATAATTTTCTTCATATCCACATATAAATGCAATTCTTACCCATGAAAAAGGAAACATCTCTTTGCAATATAAATCATGACAGAAAACAACACTCATCAAAATAAAAAATTGTGGAGCTCAGGGCTCAGCGATCATTATGGAAGAGGGAGCATAAAGATTGTAAGAGCCAAAGGATAAAGGAGTTCTCCTTGAGACTGTGTCTCCTAGAAATTTCAGAAGCTACAAGTTAAAATCCCCTTGACATGACTGCCTGAATATGAAATGAGCAAGTACAGTAATAATAGACATACCAAAGTCAACCAGGGCTTATCCCAGGAGGCCTCAGCATTATACAATGAGCTGTGAGTATCTAAGAAAAGAGCATACCAGTTGGTTATTTAATACCCAATGGTTTTCTTGGAAAATATCAGTAAAAGAAATATTATACAGATGGACCATGTTATATTTCTGTATATACATATATAGAGGCATATATGTATACGTGTATACATATATACACATAACAAGTAATGTGGAAAAGGCCATGAATTTTAAAGAGAGCAAGGAGCACCATATGAGAGGCTTTGGAGGGAGAAAGAGAAAAGGGAAATGATGTAACTATAGAATCACTAGTCTGGACACTTTATTAAGTTCACCTGATATCAGTCATCTCATTTTATGTTTACACTCATCCTCATAAATAACTAAAAAGACGGATGCAAGTGTTCCTTAAGCCTAGAAAATTACATATAGTAGCCATACTTATAGTTTTAAATGGTTGTATTAAGCATACAGAAAGCTAAACTACAAGTATAAATAGCAAGAAATAGGATAGAGCAGGGCATGGTGGCACACGCCTTTAATCCCAGCACTCAGGAGGCAGAGGCAGGCAGATTTCTGAGTTCGAGGCCAGCCTAGTCTACAGAGTGAGTTCCAGGACAGCCAGGGCTATACAGAGAAATCCTGTCTCTAAAAAAAAAAAAAAAAAAAAAAAAAGAAAAAAAAAGATAGATGATAGCTAACAAAAGAGTATTAAATCAGGTACCTAAAACAGCTAGCAGCAAGTATATTCTAATCAATATATATATAGAAAATACCTTTGAATGCTCTCTTTGAATGATCCTAAGATAGACATACACATTAATTAATTTTGTGCTGTACTTCACTGAAGTTACAATATTTCTCAGCAGATTAAGATAGGGACTCAGTAATGGGAACAAAATGATACAGAACACCATTTTGGCAAGAGTTGAAAATTTTAAAGTGGTAATATTTCTAAAGTAATGGATATTTTGAAAACAATAAATGCTACAAAATGCATCTATTTTCCTGTCAACTGCTCTAATGAGAATGGCAGTAAAGGAAAATCTGAAATTAATCTGCCCTTAAAAGCCGTTGTTTCCTTCCATCTGTTTTCTACTATCATTTAGGAATATCAATACTCTCTTAAAAAAAAAAGCTTTTGGTGGTTGTTATCATTCTCACTTGGTGTTTGTCTTCTCCTACAAAGACTTATAACTACAGATTTAAGACTGTTGATATCTGCCACTGTAGTGATTCACACTGCAAAGAACTCAGCTTAAGCTTTGCTCTAAATCCTCTGGTTTGAATGGCTTTATCACCTACAAGCAATTCCAGAGCTCCCAAGGAAGGCAGAAAAAAACTTCTGTCACACCAACTTGCTTTTTTAAAATCCTGGTTTATCACAACTGAATATATTTATTGAAAATGGTTTCCTTTTTTGCCATCCCCATATTTTCCTAGTATATTGCTAGTAGCCATGTATAGAGTCTGAAATTTGGTATCTGATTTGTCTTACTTTGAAGTCAGCCAATTATTGGTAGCCCTGATTTTGCATTTGGAAAACTATTGCTTTTGGAGGTAATGAATGTATCCTGAAACTAAATAACATGTAAAAAAGAGGCAAACATTTTTGGAAAATTAAATTGCATATATGATTTGTTTTAATAGTTTTTAATAGTTTGCTCACATACCTACAGGGTCTAAACCTATATTGTTAGTTTTTCATGCTATATTTCTTTTATTTATTTACAATTATAGTATTATTACATCATTGTCTCCTTCTATTTCCTCCCTCCACAACCTCCTGCACACCTACCTCTCCATTCTCTTTCAAATTAATTCTTTCTTTCTTTTTTTGCTAGTTGTTTTTACATATATTTATGCATATGTATATACATATGTAATCCTATATATGTAAATACACCCAGTTTAGTTCATACATTATAACTTGTATGCATTCTTTTAGAGCTGGCTATTTGGAATTGTATAATGAATAAGTGTGCTCTTCTCTGGGTAGTCCATTTCTCCCCCTCTCAGCTTTTGTTAGTTGCCTGTAGTTCTTTGTGTAAGGTTAAGGTCTTATTGGCTTTCTCCCATCTTTAATAGCATATCTATTGTTGTTGACCTTGCTCAGCAACTGTTTAGACAGTCGTGCTGGTGAGACTTTATTGGTATTCACAAGAGCATTTTAGAACAGTAAATCATTCACAAGTCAATCTTTTTTATCAGTTATTGCCCTTTAGTTCTATCACCTAAATGCTGAGCTGCCATAATTTGTTTCCCTATCTTAATGCCAAGAAAAATCATGTGTCTGTTTTGTATATATATTTGTTGTGATAACAGCCAGGTACCACCACCATCTTTTAAGGGCTAACTAATTATTTGTATATAATTTGGGGGAAAATGACTAGTTGAATTTGTGATCATATTGTATTTTAGTTGAGAGAGCCTCAGTTTAGTGGAGCTGTAAATGTTTATGTCATCTGCATACAAGTATATTATTAATAAATATTTTGTCACATTTATACTTTGTTGAGCTTTCCTTGAAAAATAAATGCCTTTAGTTTTGACAAAGTTCAATTTACCATTTTTGTTATTTCTCTTGCCTTTGTAGACACATATCAGAAACCACTACTTAATATATGGTCACAATAATTTATTTCTTACTGTATAAGGGTTATAATTTTAGTCCTCAAATTTGCATCTGTATCAATGATGTTTAAATATTGTGTAAGGTGTGAAGTAGTAGAGGTCTAATTTGAATTTTGTCTGAGTATATCCAGTTATACAAACTCCATTTGTTGAGAAGAGTATTCATTTCCCACTGACTTGTTCTTAGCAACCTTGTCAAAACACAATGGACCATAGTCTAAATGTTTATACTGGACTCTTATTTTGATTCTGTTGACATTATCAACCTACTCTATGTCAGTACCATGTGTTCCTTAGTATTTTGTTTTTGTAGTTTAGTTTTGAAACTGCAGTGCGTTTTTTTTCAAAATATATATTCAATACATATTGAATATGTCAATATATACTGAAGCATACACATATGCATATATACACATATATCCATTCCAGGTTCTTGTACCTCCATGCAAATTTCTAGATCAGATTTTCAGTTTCTACAAGAAAGTTATCTGAGACTCATAAGGTGGTATTGAATTTATTGATGAATTGAGGAGCACTATAATCTGAATAGGCTTACTATTCTGACTCATGAACATTTGGTATATTTATTTTTTATTTTTATGATTTTTTTACACTACACATCTTATACTATCATTTAAAATGTTTTCTTTATTTTCTTCTATCCATACTATTATAAATGACTTTTCACATTTTATTTCAGATGTGTGAATTATTCACATATACAAATATAGTAAATGTTACTTGAATCCTGAAAGCTAACTGCCTTGGTCCATAAGTTCTTCAAGCTTCTTGTTAAATTGTTTAGGAGTGTCTATATAAAAGATTGCATCATCTACTTTACTTGATAACTACTTTCGCTCATGTATTTCCTCTCTCTGATATTACAGTTTGAACTCACTTTCCTCTTTATCTCCTCTCTTTCTAGACCATCTCTTCTCCTCCAGATTCACTCCTCCTTTTTGCTACAGAAAATAGAAGTCCTCTCAGGGATACAATAGCACAAGGCACATAATCTCATATCAAGGCTGGGTGAGGCAACCCAGTAGGAGGAAAAAAAGAAAACCAAAGGACTACAAGCAACTAAGGAATCCTGAGAGCAGGAAAAAGGAGTTGTCTGTCAGAACTAGCCCCTCCTCAATTTGAATTGGTTATCCAATACCAGGTACTCAGCTCTGGAACCATATGTAACATTATCAAGGTTAGAAGGTTGTAATTTTATATTTAGGAGTGTGTGTGTGTGTGTGTGTGTGTGTGTGTGTGTGTGTGTGTGNGAGAGGGAGAGGGAGAGGGAGAGGGAGAGGGAGAGAGGGGAGGTGGTTAATGTAGGGTGCTGCACCTTAGGTGCTATCCATCTGATTCTGAAGGCAATTTCTCCCACTGCTAGAAAACTTGCTGAGTAGGGTAAACTGGCTCATCAGCACGTCCTAAGAATGTCTGTCTCTGGCATTCAAACTGAGTTTGCAGTAAGTCAAGGAAGTTTTTATGCTAGTTCTATAGACTAAGATCCACATTCTTGCAAAGTAAGCCTGTATCAAACTGAACTCTATTTCTAGCCATAATATTTGATCATTTTAAATGGTTTACATTTTAACTACATTAAATGTAAATTTAATTATTGATATGTTACTACTTCACTCTGATAATTAATTTTTCCTTTCTCTTTTACTTTTTTTTTTAGAGTATGTGTCTCATTTTCAATTTCATGATTCAACATGACTTATTGTGGGTTAGTTGTAATTATTATTTGAAATTTTTATTTTGATTTATCTATGGTACTTTGTAGTGCTATTTCCAGTACTTGACCCAGGTGTAACAATTTGTGTGTATGTGTGTGTGTGTGTGTGTGTGTGTGTGTGTGCACAGAAATAATATGTTTCCTAGTGTCACCATTTTTTGGCTTGATGAAATATATAATCTATCCCTTTTTATGCTTCTAACTGTCCTCCATTTATAACTGTCTTTAATATTTTTTTAAAATATTTTATCTTAAAATGTCACTGGAAATGGTTATAACAAATAAATTTTCAAACTTGAGAAAATCCAAGAACAGGGGACTATTGTATTCATTTACAACCTGGTTTATTGTTTTTCTTCCTCATTCCTAATCTACTGTTCCTTTCAAAATTTTTTTTTCATTTAGATAATGTCACTTTACCATTATTTTAAGGTAGATCTACCAAGAAAAAGTATCTTAATTCTCCCTCATTGGGAATAGCTTAATCTCACTTACTTTTCTGAAGGTGTTTTCATTTATGTAAAATTCTAAGTTGATAGCGCTTCCCTTTGACTTCTTGAAAATTATTGTGCTATATTTGGTTGTGATGGCTACTCTTGGTTCTTAGCTTGACTACATCTAGAGTTAACTGAAGCTCAAGCTGCTGGTACATCTGTGAGGGATTTTTCATGATGGGATCATTTGAGGTGAGATAACTACCTAAAATCTGTGTTCCACCTTCTAGTGATCATTTATATAAGGGACATGGAAGAAGGATGTGTGCTCTCATTTTTTTCTGGCAATTTCTTTCCTCACTAGTATTAGAGTCCAACATTTTTGACATTCTGATGTATATTGAAGACCACCTGAGATAGCCACCTTCATAGACATAACAACTCTTGGATTCTTGGACATTCTATAAAGGGCTAGCCATTATTAGAATAGTAAAATCACAGCTTGTAAGGCAATTTAGCAAATCCCTTGCAGCAGCCTTCTGTCACCCATGGTTTCTACAGAGCAAGCTACTTCCAATTGATTTGCTTCCATGCTGTAGGTCATATATAATTTCCCACTAGTTACTTCATTAATATTTCATTTTAATTATAGAAGTGTGATTGTCATATGCCTCATTATATTCTTCATTTACTTTATTATATTTGTGGTTCATTGATATTCCTCAATCTAGAAGATTATAATTCTCATGAAACTAGAAAATTTTAGTCATCATTCTTTATTTTTGTTCTTTTGCTTCTCCTGAAGTCCTAACAACATGAATGTTAGACTTTTTATTGATGTCACAATTTTCTTCCATCTATAGTCTATTAAGGTCAATTCATCATTAATGTTCTGCTTTCAAGTTCATTGCTGCATTCATTTCTTATTTGAATACTTTTACTTGTGTAATTTTATAGTTTTCATTTGTAGAATTTGTATTAGTTTATATTTTCTATTGCTTGAGAAAAGTCTCTAGTTCTTGTTTCAAGCACATTCATCGTTTCCCAATAAAGTCATCGTTTGACAGGTAATTTTAAGTCATCTTAAAAGATTTTTGATGGCTTTCTTGACTTAATGTTAATGCCCTTGTGGTTTCTTATTTAAATTGAGATTTCCTTGTTTTTGATATGTTGAAAAATTTCACTTCTACTTACACATTTGAAGTATTGAAAGGTTGGAGTTTTATTTAAACCTAATTTTGGTCTTCACTAAAACCATATTTGTTATGGATGTGTGTCCTGTCACATGTGGGACAGGAAGATATACAAGTACAGACTTGTTATTTAGCTTATACCTACATTGTGTAAAGGGACAGATATGGCTCATTTTCACCCAATGGAAACTGAAGGTGCTTGTTGGTATTCTATCTGGACTCCACCCCCCACAATTACCTGGCAACAGCCAAGTATGCTCCTCCTCACAGTTATCTGACAACAGCCAGGTAGGCATGGCCCACTATAAAAGGGGCTGTTTGCCCCGTCCTCTCACTCTTACTCTTGTTCTCTTGTCTCTTTCCCCCTTGTTCCCCCTCTCTCCCCATACCCTTCCCCCTTCTCTCCATGTGGTCATGGCTGGCCTCTATTTATCTACTCTCTCTTTCTCTATTGCCTCTTTTTCTGCCTCTACTACCCTTTTAACCCCCTTCCCTCCCCATGTACTGAATGAACTCTATTCTATACTCTACCATCACATGGCTGGTTCCTCAGGTGGAAGAGATGTCTTGGCATGGGCCAGCTGAGACATCCCCTCTGCCCATATCTCACCATACCCCCATTGAACATATATTAATATCACTTTATCTTTTTATGATCACAACATTGGTGCCGTGACTCCCCTTTTCTAGTGGGCCTGGCCTACCTGGCTGTTGCCCATTAACTGTGGGGGTGTAGTCTAGTCAGAATACCAATAGTGCCCTTGTGGTATGTGTTGAGAATAGAGGAGCTGGTAAACAGAGACATTAGATTTTCTCCTTGAAGTGCTAAATATCCAGTGTCTTTATTTGGTCTCTTTGGACACTAACCAATCAGGAAAGAGAGAAGCATCTAACTACTGTCATTGACTACTGATGGATGAATACAAATAGAAATCTAGGCTTCTTGTCTGTTGTTAATGGGAGAGAAGTGGGATGGGGAGCAAGAGAGTTTTCTGGTTTTGTTTAATTCTATATGAATAGAGAAGTTTATGCTAAAATGTTTGTTTCCTTGATAAACTGCTATTATTTTGGATCTTTGATTTAAAATTACACTCTTATTAAATTTATTAACAGTGTGGCAATTATCATTTTTGAAAATTACATCTATAATTTGTTCAATATTTCTTCTGGTAGAAAGCTACTGTAGGCATTGGGTCTATCATTTTTAACACTGGCAAGTTCAAAGACATGTTATATAGGTTTAAAGGTCTTAAATCTCTTGATTCTAAAAGAAAATGTCATTTGTTTGGTTTTTTTTTTTTCCTTTTTTATTAGATATTTCCTTAATTTACATTTCAAATGCTATCTCAAAAGTTCCATCTACCCTCCCCCAGCCCTGCTCCCCTACCCACCCACTCCCACTTCTTTGCCCTCATATTCCCCTGTTTGGGGGCATATAAAGTTTGCAATACCAAGGGGCCTCTCTTCCCAATGATGGCTGACTAGGCCATCTTCTCCTATATATGCAGCTAGAGACACGAGCTCTGGGGGTTCTGGTTAGTTCATATTGTTGTTCCTCTTATAGGATTGCAGATCCCTTCAGCTCCTGGGGTACTTTCTCTAGCTTCTCCTTTGGGAGCCCTGTTTTCCATCCTATAGATGACTGTGAGCATCCACTTCTGTATTTGCCAGGCACTGGCATAGCCTCATATGAGACAGTTATATCAGGGTCCCTTCAGCAAACTCTTGCTGTCTTATGCAACAGTGTCTGAGTTTAGTGACTGATTATGGGATGGATCCCCAGGTGGGGTAGTCTCTGGATAGTCCGTCCTTTTGTCTTGGCTCCAAATTTTGTCTCTGTAACTACTTTCATGGGTATTTTGATCCCTATTCTAAGGAGGAATGAAGTATCCACACGCTGGTCTTCTTTCTTCTTGATTTTCTTGTGTTTTGCAAATTGTATCTTGGGTATTCTAAGATTCTGTGCTAATATCCACGTATCAGTGAGTGTAGATATTGTGGAACTATGTAACTTATATTGTTGTTCATAATGCTTACCAACAGAAAAGTTATTTATAATGAAATCATCTTAGAAAGCATAAAAAATACCTCAAATAGAGATAAGGGTTAAAGTTGTTATTTTTAAAATAAATTCATTATGCTAACATTTCCATAGGAAGTAGTTGGTAAGAATGAATTTTCCCCAAAGAGCTTATTACAGGTGCTAATCATCTTACTATTTTTAAGTTTTGTGCTGGAGAGAAAATTAATTATTTCAGAAGAGTCTCACTTATTCATATACCTAAATAATGGATTCCTCCACTCTGTGAAGAGTGAACTCAATTTGATAAAGTTTAATGCATAGCTAAAAAATAGCACAATAATCCAATTTGCAGAACTTTGAGAACTCTTATCCGTTCTTTAAAACAGGCTTTTCTTTTCTGAAACTTCTAATGACTGCTCCTGTATCCTTATGATAAGTTCCCTTATCTTTCATTCTCCAACTCTCTCCGTTCTCCCAAATATTAGTAAATTTTATTGCCCCCATATATCCATGATAAATTTCTTAAAATTCACTGAATTCCTTTTTCCTTACTTATTTATATATTTATTTATTTATTTATTTATTTATTTATTTATGCACTTTACATTCCAATCATAGTCCCCTTCCTCTCCCTCTATCCAACCCTTACATATTCCTCCCCCCATGAGCCCCTCTCTCCCCTTCTCCTAAGAGAAGTAGAAGCCCCCTATGGGAACCAATCTGCCCTGGCACATTAAGCCACTGGATTCTTAAGAGAACAATTGCAACAATCTGTCCATGAAAGTTTTGTTTCTTAGAAGCCTTGCTTCACATGTCTGCTGAATAGAGCAATGACTAAGTGCACAAAATTCTAAGGAGACTACTTCTAAAAAGTACATTTGTAATAATTACTGTAATAATTAATTATAGTAAAATTTTCATTCCTAAAGCCACCTGGTTTTCATGAAGTGGCCAAAAGTGTACACTGGAAAAATGATAGCATCTTCAACAAATGGTGCAAGTCAAACTCTCTGGACATTTGTAGAAGAATAAAAGTAGACTCTGCACAAAAGTCCATTCCAAATGGATCAAGCTTTATCACATAAAAATGTGATAAAATGGATTTATACTTTAACTGGATAATAATGCCCTTAATCAATAATGCTAATAATGGGTTATGCCTTTTGGAGTTATTTTGCTAGTGATGTTCTGTAGACACTCTAAACATTACAGGGTATTGCTTCTGTTACCTTTCACCTTCTAAAACTTGACAGAAAGACCCTATTGCTGAAGTCACCACATTCTTGATTTATAGAACATGGAAAAGTCATGCTGTTGCAAGGTACTATGTACACTACTAGAGGAGAAACGAAATCACCAGTCTTACTCACCTTTAAAAATCCCACAGACTCCAATTTGTACTGCATATAGATTCTTGCATGTATTTTCCATGTTCTATGACTCAAGAATGTGATGAGTTCAACAATAGGGTATTACTGTCAAGTGAACCCTGTGAGCTACAATAATGACTGGCCTGTCAAGATGTGCCTACTGGTCAAAGAGTGGCAGAAACCTCATGGAAATAACTAATCATTTTTGAATTGGATTTAAATCCTACTCCATAAGATGAAATCCATACCTAGCACCATTTTTTGTGGCTAAGAATCTACAACCAGATAGATTATAAGCTTACAGAAGAGCACACACAGCTAAATGGACATATTAAACAAACTCCTGATAACTTATCATTATACCCTAATATTATTTTATCTTCCAACTCTCATCATAAAAAAATCACATTTGAAGTTGATGACAATTAAAAAATATATCCATAATGCTCAATATATAGGGAATAAGAGGATAGATAATTCTCAGCCTTAAATTTGACATCTATATCACACTCCCTCTGAGGCCATGTCATTCTTGAGTCATAGATCATGGAAGAATGCTTATAGACAGTAAGAACGTAAGAGCTAGAGGCAGTGGATTGCTACAAGGAAACACTATTTTCCTTGACATAGTAGGCAAGTTTCATATATGAATTCACAATGGTTTAGAGAGCATTCATAAGACCTATGCAAACTCAAGTCAGAATAAAATAATCCTAGCATGGAGAGCAGAGATTGGAATGAAGTCCCAGCACTAACTGAAGAGATATTGGTAATTAATAGTTACTGGGAGAGGGGAAGTCAGGTTTCTTTATGAGTCACCTTTGGTGTATTGGCCACACTCCAGTGGAAGACCACACATGCAAGAATATACAGTCAGGACAAATTGAAACCTTTGGGTTTTTTAAAAGAGAGAAAGGTGTGTGGGTAGAGAAGTGGATTGTATCATAGAGTAGCTAGGAGCAGGGCAAATATTATTAAAATATGCTGCACAAAATTTTCAAAGAACTAATAAAAAATTTTACAAGTAAAGTTTGCCTCATATAAACACAGATTTATTAAATGAAATACTGTCAAGATGATTTCAAAGACATTTCCACTGTTAGAATATTTTATGGCACCAGCATTAACTATTTATTATACAGAAGAGTTTTGTGGAAATTGGTCCAGTATACTGTCTATAATATTTCACTCCCTTAATGATATTTGAAAGGTTACAGGAAATATACTAAGCTGCATGCTGAAAATTATCTTAAATATTTACTTTTCTCTTAACTTTGTGATGAGATATAGTCACACACACATTACCAGAAGGTTAGTCTCCACTTTCTTTATTTCCCTTTGCCCTGCAAGAACTTCTTATCCAGGTCATCCAAAATAATTCATTTTGCAAACAATTGTACAACACATATACATATTTTTCAAGATATCTTTAGCAAAGGATATGTTATACTATGTTTTTCAAACCAATAAGTCTAGCCATAGTAATTAACAAATGACCCTAAAATGGAAATTCTTCCCAGTTGTATTCCATACTTTGATTTTACATTGCCATCTTCATAAAGACTTTATCAACCTTTATTTTACATTCAGACCTTCATTTATTCTTCCATATCAGCACAGTAAACAAGAGAAGCAATGTACTTCATACTACAGAAGTAAGAGTCTTGTCCAAGACATAGTTTTTTGCTCATGATTTTTCTCAATGATTTTTCAATGATTTTTCTGAATTATTCTGGACTTAGTCTAGTCCAGAAAGACATAAGGACATCAGCTTCATTGTTTTGTGACAAATAAAATTATGATAGCCTCTGATTCATCTTATATTCTTAAAATTCTATAACATTACTGACACTATTAATAATATTCTGCCATACATACAGAACAGAACCCAGCATAAATGCCGTCAGAGAGGCTTCACCCAGCATCTGATGGAAACTGATGCATAGTCCCATAGCCAACCATTAGGCAGTACTTGGCAAATCCTTAGGAAGTAGGGGAGTAAGGATTGTAGGAACCAGAGTGGTCAAGAACACCACAAGAAAAAGTACAGAATCAATTAATATGGGCCCTTGGAGGCTCATAGGGACTGAACTGCCAACCAGAGAGCATACATGGATAGACCTAGGTCCTCTGCACACATGTAACTGTTGTGCATCAGGGTCTTCAAGTAAGCATCCTAAAGCAGGAGCAGGGTCTGCCTCTGACTATATTGCCTGCCTTTAGATCCCTTTCCCCTAAGTTAGCTGCCTCCACTAGCTTCAATAAAAGATATGCTTAGTCTTCCTGAAACTTGATATGCCAAGGGTAGTTGATATCCATGGGAGGTCTCCCCTCAGGAGAAGAGGACAGGTATGAAGAGGAGACGAGAGAGACATGGAGGAGAGGAGGGAAGGGAAGCTGGGATTAGGATGTAAAGTAAATAAATAATTCAGTTAATAAAAACTGAAGGCTTTATGATTGAAAAACATCAAAACATAATATATTTTTGACAAGTAAAATCATATTTCACTAAACAAATTTTGCTTTGAAATAATTAAGGAACTAGATGATAAAAGAAGGACAACTCAAATCTCCTACTTCCATTCATGGAAAACTTGGATGGTATTATATTTTCATTTGGTAAGAGTACATCTGTTTCAGTGACTAACTAAAAAATCTAGATATTTATATTGATACAGCACAGTATTACCAGAAATAGTACCCTTCATACAGAATATCGATAAGAATTGCATAGAAAGGGAAAATAGCTGTTGCGGGCTTTCTGGACTTAGTAACTCAATTTAAAAATATACAATATAATTTTATAATGGAGAAAGTTTGAATAACACCACTTAACCAAGTGACCAAGGTTAAATTTACTAATAATGTGTCATGATGATAACAGGCAGCCATGTCTCTGAAAAGATGTGATGAGAAGGGCACTTCACCTCTGCTACATTTCTTCCAAAATCCCATAACCTTCTTCTAATCATGAGACATTACATCAGACTTACCCAATTTAAAGGACATTCTACAAATGCCCGATAATTATTCTTCAAAACTGGCAAAGTTATGAAAAATAAAAAGAGCCTGAAAACTCTCACAAATGTCAAATTAATGCAGTGTTAGTTTCTAGGATGGATCCTGTAATATTAAAAAATGTATTGATGGTCAAGTGGAGGCATCAAGTCTAGAAGGTTATTCATAGCACTAGTATAGGCATTTTCTGTACTTTGTAAACACATCATGGCAATAAGAGATGTTAGGATCAGAATAAATAGACTGTTAAGTTCATAGAAGCATTCTCAGCACTATTATATACATTTGAATTATTTAAAATTAAAACTCTATTTTAAATTGATTAGAAGAAAAATCAAGGACTAATGCAAACAATTCATCCTATAAATAAATAGGCAAATGAACTGAATAGACAGCTCCTCGAAAGAGAAATACAAACACCACTTAATATATGGAAAATGTGTTCAGTACACTCAGCAGTTAAAAATACATTCAGATTCTATCTTTCAGTCATAATGGTTATCATCAAGAAAACAAATGACAAGTGCTATGAAAGACAACTGGAGAGAGGAATTCTTAAATTCAGTAGTACTTACATAGACATGTAAATTCTGTAGCCAAATGGAAACCAGTTTAAAGGTTCTTCAGAAAACTAAAAATAGAAGTGCCATATGCACTGTTCTTTGGTATATATCCAAAATAAGTTAAATCATCCTATCAAAGAAATAGGACAACATTTCTGCATATTACTTCACTATTTATAATACCCAGGCAATGTAACTAGCCTAGATGCTCACCAGCAGATTAATGAATAAAAATGGTATGAACCTATATATAACTTTTTCATATGTATACATTATTCACATTTAAAAGAAAATATTATCACCTTTGTCAGGAAATGGGTAGAACTTAAGATTAAGATGTTGAATAAATTTATTTATATATATAACACAAACGTATAAAGAGGGACATAATGCAGAAAGTGGAAGAAGTTAAGATGTTAAGGGTAAAAAGACAAAATATTACATGTGTTCTCCTATATAGAGAATCTAGATTCAGCTGTTCATCTCTGATTCAAATTAAGAAAGACTATTTGAGGAGATGGAAGGGACAAGCTGTAACTGGTAAGCAAAGAGGAATGGAGGAATGGGAAAAAGTAGTGGATGAGAAAATGTAAACAAAGCATAATGACAAAATATTTATTAAAGTACAAAAGTACATCTGCTAAAAATCTCCTTTGGAAAACTTAGAGTTAAGAAATTTAATTTATCAAGGCTCTTAAATTGTCAAGATTTGGGGGATACCTAATATACTCTGTTCTTTTAATAGAAAACACAGGTATTAAATTTCCTAAACATATTTGCCTAACAATATTTTATTTTCTCCAAAGTTATCTTTTAGAAAAGTGTGTACATAGAGAAGCTTTGTTCCAACCTCTAACCCATTTTGAGCCATGCTCAATTTTAGTTGACAGCTTTGACTGGAGAGAGAAAAATGATAAGGATATTAAATTGTCAGAAAGTTTGACCCTAGCATATAACATATGAGAAAATAATCATTATGTATTAAGAAGGATATATAAATTGACCAAACATTATGTAATAAAAATAATATGTAACCTTTTAGTTAGACATATTGTAATAGATTCACTAAACTAAACATAGAATAAGAGAAAATAGACTTAAATGCCTATGACATTCCTGTGAGCAGCTTTATGTCTTAGGAATTTTTAGAGTGAGTTTGCAAAACTGCTACACTCACTGAAAAGGCCTTAATAGTAGTCATCAGGTCATCTTTGCCTATGTTTAGGTTTTTAGTTCTATGTACCAGAATACAAAATGTCCTCAATAAGTAATTTCCAGAGAAGGGACAAAATTAGAGACCAGGACATAGCAAGAAAAAGAAAATACGAGTATCATAGAATATCTTGTATCCCCGACAGAGGAACATAAATTAAAAAATATATATATATGTCTGAAGTAAAAAGAAGCCCTAGAAGATATCAAAGAAAACTCAGTGGGTTTTATTAATGTTTAAATTAAATTTCCTCCCAGGCTACAACTCTGGCTATGTCAAAGATATGCTCTATTTAATACACAAAGACAGTATTAGAAATTCACTGACAGTTTGAAGACAATCAATTATTTAAAAACATTGCTGAGCTTACAATGTTATACATGGTCCTTAATTAAAAACACATTGAAAATTATTGCTGAAAGATTTTATGGTAAAAATTTTAAATGTTAGATATTAAATAAATTCTTCATTACTTTTAAAACATGACACAATTGTTTATATTCTCTAAAGACATGGTGGATGGCAACCATTGTTCTTTTCTTGCTTTAAAATTATTGGGTTTGATTGAATAGTAGTTTTCATCAATTTTATTACAATTAAAATACTATTGTTTCTCCAGAATTGTTGGTGACATAATAATACCTAAAAATATCTCCACTACCATTGCCTAGTTTTTTATTTTTATTTTTCAGTCCACTAAAAAAAAAAAAAAAAAAAAAAAAAAGAAAAGAAAAGAAAAGAAAAGTGGTAGGTCTATGTCTTAGGTAGTGTTTGAATTGCTGTGAAGAGACACCATGACCAACACAACTTTTATAAGAACAACATTTAATTGGACTGGCTTTCAGGTTCAGTCCATTATCCTCGAGGAGGGAGCATAGGAGCTTTCAGGCAGGCATGGTGGATAGAGAGCTGAGAGTTCGACATATTCATTTGAAGGTTTCTAGCGGAAGACTGGCTTTCAGGGAGCTAAGATGAGGGTCTTAAAGCCCATACCCATAATGACACACTTACTCCAAAAAGGCCACAGCTACTCCAACAGAGCCACACCTTCTAATAGTGCCATTTCCTGTGCCAAGCATATACAAACCATCACAGTCTACTAGATGATTCAAAGATTCCACTGTTATATTTTACCAAATATATGTAACCAACAGAGCAGATTATTATTACCATTAGGAATCAGATCCATACATTAATATTGACACTAACTATTGGTTAACACACCTGGAGTGATGTGCCTTTTCTCTACCTCAATTTATTTGCTTATAACAATGTATATAATAAATAATCTTGCAGTTTCCTTCACTGCTAAAATTCTATAATTAAAACAGTATACCCAACCTGATATCTGCTCTTTATTGCTATGGGAAACTGAGTCTTTATGGCATCTTGAAAAGAAATCATTTTAAGTGACTGAAACAGTAGTTTCATTTTTATAATATTTCTTACAGGTTTTACTTTTACTTTCATCCTGCTTTAAGAATTCAATTGTTCTTGATATGTTATATATATGGAAGAAAAAGAGTAGGAAATAAAAGTATATCTTATCTCCTAGGGAAAGTATTACAAATGCAATCAGCTAATACTTTTGCCATAGGAACCAATTTCAGTAATACTGTTTCTAATTTATTTGTAATTCTATCTCTCATGCCTACTTGTGAAGCAATATACATCTAGCAATTGCAAAATGAACTCTTCATAATAATGATTTAAAGTTTAGTACTCAGACTGTACAATTTCTAGAAAATAAAGAAAAAATAATGCAATACTGTTTTCTTCAACTTGTCTAAGGTGCACATACAAATAGGTCCAAGATTAAGGAAATGGGGTTTAAATTGGGATATTTGAAATTTAATGTCTAATTTTAAAGATTTTTAATGTAGATCAAAATATTGCCTGAGAATTGTAATAATACTTTCAATAGGAATGGTGGTCAATAGGAAGTGTCCATTCAAACTCTAATGCTTTAGTACTAGGCAAATATTCAGAAGGTAACCTTACCTCTGTTTGTACAGAGTGAAACAAGGTGAGAGGAGTTAACTTGTCTAAGGTCACTAAATCTTATTAAAGAGGAATTAAACCATAGTATATCTCAGGAAAGCCTAATTCCAAAATATATATCCTTTATATTTTAATATAGTAACTATGTTGTAGATGATATGCTTATCTTGTGATTGCCTATGAGTTTGGGTGTAGTGAAATGAATTATATTTGTATTTATTTTAGTACAAAACCAATCTATAACAGAACCTTAATAGAATCTCAAATGTCCTTTGCTGATCACTCATAGGGAAAATGATTAATGCACTGCATGGTAGAACATGTTAGTTGCAAGAATTTCTATTAAGGGCTGTGATACATTTATTTGAAAAATGTAGCAATTAAACTACATAAAATAGAGTGAGATTTTTCAGTTGTGATAAGATAGAAACAAAAATTATTGCTAAATGTCTCCAAGTAAGAAGTGTGCTTTTCTTCTAAAAGAAAAGAAAAGAAGACCCAGAATGCGGAGCAAAGTAACTAGAAACAGAGCAATAGTTTTTTGTCGTTGTTTTGTTTTGTTTTTTAGTTGTTCTTTTTGTTTGTTTGTTTGTTTGTTTTGTTTTTTTGAGACAGTGTTTCTCTTTATAGCCCTGGCTGTCCTGGAACTCACTTTGTAGACCAGGCTGGCCTCAAACTCATAAATCCACCTGCCTCTGCCTCCCGAGTGCTGGGATTAAAGGCGTGCGGCACCATGCCTGGCCAGAGCAATGGTTCTTAACTAGAGATGATTTTTGTTTCTCAAATCTCTTTGTTGAAATGTTGAGTAAGGGGTAAGGTGCTAATGCTTCCCAGTGGGAGCTAAATATGCTAACATTGCTACTAAACATGCAAGTGTATAGGACAGACCCACCCAGCAAAGAAGTTAAAAAAATGAAGAGTGTCTGAAGGAGCAATAACCAGGTAGAAATCGCAAAGAAAAACACTGAAATATTTCTAAGTCATCTTTTATGTGTTGCACAGAAGGAAATGCTACGGTCGTCCTATTTTTGATAAGGTTTGTATTGGTGGTTTTCTATCATGCTCTATGTTTTCTAGAAACAGACTTTGCTGTCACAACTTTGAGGCATTGGTATCTTTTTAGTCCTTGGAAACTAGACATCCTACATTACATAGGAAACTTCCTCCCCAGTACAACAAAGGATAGTTTGTCCTCAAATCTTAGTAATTGTACAGTTGATAAATCATGCAATTGATTAACCAAATAAAATATAAAGAAGATCAAGAAAAGAAAACAAATATTTAGGGAGTTTAGTATAAAAGGACACTGACACTTAGCAATAACTAGATATATTTCAAACTGTTCCTATCAGAGGTGAAGATTGCTAACTAATAAACTATTTGTTTGAATGAGCTAATTTAGTTTTTTTAGAAGCTCAAAGCACTAAGTTTTTCATCTATATAGGATCAGGTTGATATCAAGGCCCTGAGCATGCACTGACGCAGGAGTCAAAAGTCAGCTGACTTCAGAGTTATTACTATGATATCCTTAAAATTACCATTCAGTAGCCATTTAATACAGAGTAGATTCCATCCACTCTCTGTAATCCAACCTGTTATATAATGCTTATTTGGTATTCTTGGTATGGTGTTGACTAAGTTGTTTCTTTTATTTGGGAGGCCTTTTTTTTTTTTTTTTCTTTTCTTTTCTTTAAGTACCCAAGGAGCTGAGTGGGTTTGCAGCCCCAAAGAAGGAACAACAATATGAACTAACTAGTACCCCCAGAGCTCCCTGGGACTAAACCACAAATCAAAGAAAACACATGTAGGCACTCATGGCTCTAGCTGTATATGTAGCAGAGGATGGCCTAGTTGATCATCAATGGGAGGAGAGGCCCTTGGTCCTGTGGTGGCTCTATGCCCCAGTATAAGGGAATGCTAGGGCCAGGAAGCAGGAGTGGGTGGATTGGGGAGTAGGGGGAAGGGGAAGCGATAGGAGATTTTTAGAGGGGAAACTAGGAAAGGGAATAACATTTGAAATGTAAATAAAGAAAATATCTAATAAAAAAAGGAAAAAAATTAAATATCAAATATTATGTTGCTAATTTTCACAAATATCTGAAACTGATATTAACTATCCTCAATGTATACATGAGAAAATAATAACTGAAGAATACATAAGTTAACCATGGTCAGCCAGCTAATTCGTGGTAGACTTAATATTCTTTATGAGTAACACACAAATGCATAAAAATTTAAGGTGTAATCGCCCAGGTTTAAAAGGCACTGTATGATTCTCCATTACACCAGTCTCCTATCTGCTCTCCTTTAATTCAAAACTTCCATAACACTTTTTCCAAGGAAATGATGTTGGCATTTATATTGTGTTAGTTTATATCCACATAGATGTAACACTGAAACACCTATTTGTGTTTTCATAGTCTTCATTAAGGCATTTATTTATATCTTTAAAGTTTTTGAACATGTTCATGATTGAGTATGCATCAGCTAACTTGATTTTTTTCAGAGCCTAGCATTTGAGGAAGTATACTGTCTTCACTGTTCATGTTTGTACATTCGTGTTGGAATCTAGGCATCTGGAGCTACGTTTGAAGTGTATCTTGAAGTAGATATCTGGTCTCCCCTTTGCAGGGTGGAGATTCTGTTCTGTAGTTCCTGTGTAGTGGTTATGGGATCTTTGGTAGAGAATGTTTCTAGGAATTGGCAGGTTCCACAAAGGCATGGAGATGGACTAGTAGGAAGAACTTAGAGGGTAAGGAGAGAAGAACTAAGCTAGATGTGTACCAAGAGGTCAAGTCCTGAGGGAATGGAGGTGGGATGACATGAGGGGCTCCTGCAAGCAAACTGTCATAGGAAAAAATAAGTCTAGAAATATTGGAATGGGAGATAAGAAGGGTCATTTACTCGAATCCCTTCCTAGTGTGGCTACTGGGAGTCCCTGGTAGAGTGTTTCTGTAGATGAGTAGGTCTTACAAAGGAATGAAAATAAAGAAGAAATGGCTGAAAGGTGGGTGGGAAAGAACTACAGGTACCCTCATGTCCACACTAAGAGGCAGAGTGATCAGTTCAATAAAAGAATTCCCCCTACCTCAAGAAGCAGAGTATTCAGATCATTAAAATAATTTTTGCAAATTTAGAACCTCTCAATGATCAATGCTAACATAATAATTAAATAAATTATAGCATGTTCATCCTTGAATTTGGAATAAGATAAATGCCATTCTAAGGTATGAGGGAAATTTACTTATAAATGGTATAAATTTTTCTTTTAGAAAATTGCACTGGCCCATATACCCAGAAAGACAATATAAATGAAATAATACATATACACCTTGATGGAAGCCATATTCTTCTATAGCATTAGATTATGGGTAGCTTTTATCCTCAGCTTACTTTGTAAAATTTTTTGAAAATGCTTTTATTATAATAAATGTTGAACATCATTTTATAATTTTAAAAGTAACTTAATGATAACTTTGATAAAAATTTAATTTCTTAAACATTGTATTTGAAGTTGTTCAAAATAAAATTACATTTTATTATATATTAATAGGAATTTTTTTCTAACACTGCATATTCAATACTGGAAATGTTGGCTACAGCATGTAGGAGCACATTAAATATCTGAATGCATCAAAATGAATTTATTATTTTAAAGTTATTAAAGAAGTAAACTTTTATATTTCTGATTATTTTTCCCCAATGTCATTTTTAGTGTATACTTTACCATCTTTATGAGATAAAAGAAAAGTGTATTTTTTTTTTTGTAAATTTTACACATGCTACTCACACAAGGGGATATTTTTATCTTGTTTTGAAGATTATCTAGATAGGTCATATTGATTTTTCCATGTTCAAAAACATGAGTAAATAACTACTGATGAGATGAACATATTTAATAATGATACCAGAGGCTGTGTTTATATGGCTGTGTCAGAGCACTTACATAGCATGTACAAGCCTTGGATTTTATCTCAATATATATATAAAAAAAAAAAGAAAGAAAAAACACAAAAAGATAAAACCTACAGAATATACCTTCAGAATATACTAAAGTTTATTCTCTGTACAGATTTTCATACTATGTAATGTTTTTGCTTTTATTCTTCCTAGGACTATAGCATTTGCCGTTTTTTACCAGCTGAGAAACCTTCATGCTAAACTGACAGTTTAAAATGAAAGAATAACAATCAATGAATAATCAGACTTTTCACAAGCACTTTGAAAAGATTAGGCTAAATAGGTTGGTTGGATATCTGTGCACTTCGGCACTTAGTAAAATATGAGGCATGACAACAATCAAAAGAAAAGAAATGGTTTCTAGAAAAAAACTGCAGTAAAGCCTTCAAGCTCCTGGCTGTGAGAAATTGGTGATAATATTTGAGCAGAACAAAATAAGCAAAAGAGCCTGCCGGTATAACAAGTCATAAATTCAATAACCAATTTATAATCTCAAACTTCTGAATTTCTTGGAACAAAATTACAAAGTGTTATGTTAGCAATATTTAAGCATTAACATTCTAATGGTTTTCTTGCTCAACATCCATTTCCACCCCCACCACCTCCTTCCTTCTTACTAGCTAGCATATTTTGATACTGCAAGAGTTGTGGTGGTCTGAATAGACTTGGCCCCCATAGACTCATGTTTGAATGTTTAGCCCATAAGAAGTGGCTCTATTAGGAGGTGTGGCCATGTTGGAGGAAGTGCATCACTGTGGAGGGCAGGCTTTGAGGTTTCCTATGCTCAAGCTCCACCCAGTATGTAATTCCTGTCTCCTCCTGGCTGCAGATCAAGATGGACAACTCTTAGCTCCTCCAGCACCATGCCTGCCTGCATGCTGCCATGCTTCTTTCCATGGTGATAATGGACTAAACCTCTGAAAGTGTAAGCCAGGCCCTTTTAAAGGTTTGCCTTTATATGAGTTGCCTTGTTCATACTGTCTCTTCACAGCAATAAATTCTAAACTAAGAAAGAAGTGAAAAATGTCATTTCTTTAGCATCTTTGTGACTAAAGCATAGCCATGTGACATATAGCTTGGTTATGATAATATTAACAAGAAAGTGTGGCTAGGAGTTATGGAAAAGTTAGCTTTCCTTATCTAAAAAGTTAGTCATGTTTTTATACCTTATAGCATGACAGTATAAGGCTATGATGGTCATTTTTATTCAATGAGGACATGAAGGATTCCAAGATGTTAAACATATCCAAAAGGACAATAGCAAAGGGCATGGATTCTGGATGGCATACCTGAGGTACTGAGTTAAATTCTATATGACTTCTATGAATGTGTGCAGCTCATACCCTCATTCCAAAGAGCTTGTTGCTCAGCAGAAGTGAAGGATATTAGCTGATATCGCCAACCTACAAATAATCCATGAGAGTATCCACATCAAGGAGGCCCCAGAAATTTCTAACAAATATTTAAGAATTCTATGTGTCACATTTTGCAACACAGACCTTATTTAGAGGCCTCTAATGTTACAAATGTCCATTGTAGACTTAAGCTTCTCAAACTCAGGTCTCCTTCTTTCCCAGGTGTTAGAGTCACTACTAAACTGCAGTTAGAAAGATTCTCTGACTACTCTTGATATTTTACCTGATCTTTTATAGGTGTTCTCTTTATCAAACTCAACCAACATATGTAGGACTCATTCGTATTTTGTATTATGTAAAATATCGTGCATTGACCAAACAATGGCTGTTGTATCATCAGTATCTTGCAGTATATTAAGTGGGAAACTGGGAATATATTCACAATATACCTTCTGTCGAAGTGGCAACTTTTCAGTAATGGAGAAGTTCCAGTGAGGTCTACTTTGCTTAGTTGAAATTTGACTATAAGCAAATTAAAATCTTTCCTTGCATATTTGTTTATGGGGACACTGAAAGTGCAGGATACTAGAGGGAATGCTGTAATTATATAGAAATTGGAAACATATCAAATAAATCCAGTTTGTGAATAATCAGCCTCAATTAGAGTAAAAAGTGGGCAAGTAAGACAGTATAAAATTCAAGCCACACTAAAAAAAAATCGAATACAAAGGTCATCCAAGCAGAAAGCTTTAAGATTATTTTTATTTGGCTGTACCTAGGGCCATCACTGGCTTTGACAGATGTGAAATGTGGCCAACCAAAGAATGTATTGCAATAGACAACCTTGAGGGGCTCAGGGTTAACAATAGGCCCTAATAGAGACATGTAGCCTTAAGTGACAAAAATCTTCTCTACACCACAAGGCAATCAGAAAAGTCTTTTGACACAAGAGGAAGTGAGAAAACAGATGAGCCACCTTTTTCTTTCCTACCTCAGCTTGAAAAAAATACCCAGTTAAAACAAGCAAAGAAGAAGGACTTTCACAAGAATACTGAGAACATCAGCAAAAAATCCAGTCTCTTTCCCCCTCCTTCTTATAACCCAAGTGCCCTTCCCTTAAAAAAAAAAAAAAGATGGTAATTCAGGATTTCTTGGTGTATTGATTGGATAAGAATCTATAATTAAGTGGAAAGATGGAAGCAGGGCTGTTCTTGTATTTTTGCTGACTCCTCCGTTTCATTTCTTAATTACTGCCAAAACTGGTGCCATTCAAGTTCACAAAATAAATGGAAGCTATGATGTATCTGCTCCATCTCCAGCCTAAAGGGTGTCACTGTTTTCCCATCACTTATAAATGTTACCTGGAAAGGCAATAACACCCTCCTAGTGCAAACCAAATACTTTTATTTAGTACTTCCAATATGGTAAATCTTCAGTGTTGTTTACTCAGCTTAAATAAAATTGGTTCAATCTTCTAACATTTACATGGTGAACTTCCAGTAATAAATATTCCTATGTGTTTGGGGCTTTATTTTAAAATGTAGGTGAAGTACATTTTCATACTTAGAATCTTACTCACACTCTAAGAGAAACTACATGCTGTATTATGTAGATGCTTATATTGTCCATGAAATCAATATAGGTAACATTGGTTATATTTCTCTAGGCAATCTTGTGTTTGTTTGGTTCATAGATTCTAATAACACACACACACACACACACACACACACACACACACACATACTCTCATTGTAATTTTCTAGGAAAAATCAAATGATATTTATTCAAACTTTTTTGAAGGATCATGAATTTATTCAAACTCTTCTCTGCCATGGACAAGAGTGTACAATAATGATAACTAAAGATTATGCATATTTTCTGTTTATAGAAATATATTCTAGAACATATACATGCAAGTATGCATGTACATGTTTATACACACCTGTATGCATACATAGGCACAAAATTCCTGTCTGGTTTTGGAAAAAACTTACCCAGAATAACTATGAATCTCTTATAATACATCTTTTATTCATTCACATTTCAGAACATCATGGAGTATACTTAGTAAGCTGAACTTATTGTTCATGTGAAAAAAGAACAAAAATATTTATTCATTTTTAAATATAAAAATTGTTGGGCCCAGATTCAAAACAAGGGCAGTGGTTAAGGTTATAGCCTCAGAAATCAGAAGTTCTGAGTATATATCAATTTAGCAATCTGAAAATAGTTATATATGAATGTAGGGAAGTTATATAAAAGCTTTAACACTGAGTTAATTTAAAGTATGGATACTTATTTTAATTTGTTATTTGTGAACATTAAGGCAAATTCAACTCAGTTCTCACTACCATAAACTAAAAATTTAAGAGCACAATGTTTTTGTTTGAGGATTTATCACTACTAAAGGGGTGCCTTCCAGTTTTATTGCTGTGAAGACATACCATTACTATGGCAACTCTTATAGAAGAAAACATTTAATTGGACCTAGCTTAGGGACTCAGAGGTTTAGTCCATTATCATTATTGTGGAAGGCATGGCAGCATAGCGAGGCAGGTTCTACTTCTAGATTAGCAGAAAGCAGGAAGAAAGAGTGACACACTAGATATGTCTGGAGCTTCTGAAACCTCAAGGTGTATCCTCCAATGACATACATCATTCAACAAGCCCATACCTACTCCAGTAAGGCCACACCTCTGAATAGTATAAATCTCTATGAGCATATGGGAGCATTTTCATCCAAACTACTATAGGAGGATAGTATTTCAGTCTCAGTCAGTCCAATATATGTTCTTGACCCCTGTTTTTCTCAGCATATCTGTTCCATTCTTTTACTACAAACTGCCTTTCTAAGTTAGTCATTTTTCTCATTACCATGATCACATATCTTACAGAAATGACTTAAGGAAAGAAGTATTTGTTTTGTCTCCTGGTTTCAGTGAGTGTAGATCATGGTTGACTTCCTCCCTTCACTTGTAATTAACATCATGGCAACAGAATTATGTGACAAGGTCATTTTTCACTTCTTCACAAACGAGAATCAATGAGCAAGACAAGGAGTCAGGAACAACACAGTTAAAGTATTGTAGTGACTTAAAGGAAGAGATTTTCCAATCAAAAACTAATGTTGGCTTTTTACCACTTCTCTATGTGCGTGATAGAAATCAGTTTTATTAGTGGGATCAGACTAGATTGAAGTAAAATATTTCAACTGTAACTTTATATTCTTATAAATAAGGTCTAATTTAATTTAAATAAGGTGTCCATTCATGATCTAATTAAATGTTATGGGCAAGAAAGCAGTGGTCACAGCACTCTAATATGAGCATAACTATAAGAACCCATTTCTATCTATGAGGAAATGTAAGTCAATAAGGCTTACATTGTAAGAAAATGAATGGTACCTTAAAATATGCAATGCTGCTGAATGAACGGTTTTGCTTATTATATATATATATATATATATATATATATATATATATATATATATATATATATATATANGTAATGTTTATGCTGTTTGCTTAATTTATATTTGAATGATCATTCTTACTGCAGCAACTTCAAAAATCTATAGCTATAGCAGAAGATTTGCATTGAATATATATATATATATATATATATATATATATATATATATATATATATATATATATATAAACATTTATAAAATTAGTTGTTATGTAGATATTGATAAAATATTGACTTTAGCATGTCTTTGAAATGTGAACATTTTCTTACTTAGTTTGTCACCTATAACATCAATCTCATTTTTTCTGAAAACTTCATAAGGTCGTATCAGGAAATCTATAATTAAAATCCATTAGAGTACTTTAAGGACCACTATAGAAGAAAGAGAGTATCCACAATCTATCAATATACCATTTACCAAGTCTATTCTATATAAAATATAAGGCTACTTAATAAGTATTAATTTCTAAAATAAGACAAATCATATAACTTCCACTTATTTATCCCCCACTTTTATGTAAAAATTAGTTCAATTGCCATTCTTATTATATTTAAATATCTTTATTTTATTTCTTTTCAGAACACAGTGTAAGAATGGAATCATATGAGGTGATTCTGAGTGCTTGTAAGAAAACTCCAAGCAAAGAAGACAAGAGTTTTGTGACCTCAGTCTTTTAAAAAAACTCAGAACTTTTCTTGGAATGAGCCTTACATAGTAGTAGCAAAATACATAAATGGCCCGGTGTGGTGGCACATGCCTTTATTTATTTATTTATTTATTTGTTTATTTATTTATTTATTTAAAAAATTATTAGAGACATTCTTCATATACATTTCAAGTGTTATCCCAAAAGTCACCGATACCCACGCCCCGCCCTGATCCCCTACCCTCCCCCTCCCACTATTTGTCCCTGGCATTCCCCTGTACTGGGGCATATAAGCATTGCTAGATCATGGGCCTTTCCTCCCAAATAATGGCCAATTAGGCCATCTTCTAATACATATGAGCAAGACAAGGAGTCAGGAACAACACAGTTAAAGTATTGTAGTGACTTACAGGAAGAGATTTTCCAATCAAAAACTAATGTTGGCTTTTTACCACTTCTCTATGTGCGTGATAGAAATCAGTTTTATTAGTGGGATCAGACTAGATTGAAGTAAAATATTTCAATTTTCTTACAATGTAAGCCTTATTGACTTACATTTCCTCATAGATAGAAATGGGTTCTTATAGTTATGCTCATATTAGAGTGCTGTGACCACTGCTTTCTTGCCCATAACATTTAATTAGATCATGAATGGACACCTTATTTAAATTAAATTAGACCTTATTTATAAGAATATAAAGTTACAGTTGAAATATTTTACTTCAATCTAGTCTGATCCCACTAATAAAACTGATTTCTATCACGCACATAGAGAAGTGGTAAAAAGCCAACATTAGTTTTTGATTGGAAAATCTCTTCCTGTTCTAATTAGTTCATATTGTTGTTCCATCTATAGGGTCACAGACCCCTACAGCTCTTGGGTACTCTCTAGCTCCTACATTGGGGACCCTGTGTTCTGCCCTATAGATAGTTGTGAGCATCCACTTCTGTATTTGTCAGGGACTGTCAAAGCCTGCCAGGAGACAGCTATATCAGGGTCCCTTCAGCAATATCCTGATGGTGTGTGCAGTAGTGTCTGCATTTGGTGACTGATTATGTGATGGACTGCCCGGGTGGGGCATTCTCTGGATGGTCCATCCTTTCCTTTAGCTCCAAACTTTGTCTCTGCACCTCCTTACATGCATATTTTAATCCCTATTATAGGGAGGAATGAAGTATCCACGCATTGGTCTTTCTTGATTTTCTTGTGTTTTGGAGATTGTATCTTGGGTGTTCTAGGTTTTTGGGCTAATAACCGCTTATCAGTCAGTGCATGTTAAGTGATTTCTTTTGTGATTGGGATACCTCACTCAGGATGATATCCTCCAGATACATCCATTTACTCAAGAATTTCATAAATTCATTGTTTTAATAGCTGAGTAGTACTCCATTGTGTAAATGTACCACATTTTCTGTATCCATTCCTCTGTTGAGGGACATCTGGGTTCTTTCCAGCTTCTGGCTATTATAAATAAGGCTGCTATGAACATAGTGGAGCATGTGTCCTTGTTACCAGTTGGAATATCTTCTGGGTATATGCCCAGTAGAGGTATTGCTGGATCTTCNTTCTGCATGTTGACCGCCAGTTGTGCCAGCACCATTTATTGAAAATGCTGTCTTTTTTCCACTGGATAGTTTTAGCTCCCTTGTCGAAGATAAGGTGACCCAAGATGTGTGGGTTCATTTCTGGGTCTTCAATTCTATTCCATTGGTCTACCTGTCTGTTGTTATACCAGTACCATGCAGTTTTTATCACAATTGCTCTATAGTACAGCTTGAGGTCAGGCATGGTGATTCCAACAGAGGTTCTTTTATTGTTGAGGATAGTTTTTTGCTATCCTAGGGCTTTTGTTATTCCAGATGAATTTGCAAATTGCCCTTTCTATCTCAGTGAAGAATTGAGTTGGAATTTTGATGGGGATTGCGTTGAATCTGTAGATTGCTTTTGGCAAGATAGCCATTTTGACTATATTAATTCTGCCAATCCATGAGCATGGGAGATCCTTCCATCTTCTGAAATCTTCTTCAATTTCTTTCTTTAGAGACTTGAAGCTCTTGTCATACAGACCTTTCACTTCCTTCGTTAAGTCACACCAAGGTATTTTATATTATTTGTGACTATTGTGAAGGGTGTTGTTTCCCTAATTTCTTTCTCATGCTGTTTATCTTTTGTGTAGAGAAAGGCCACTGATTTGTTTAAGTTAATTTTATATCCAGCTACTGCTCTGAAGCTGTTTATCAGTTTTAGGAGTTCTCTGGTAGAATCTTTAGGGTCACTTATATATACTATTATATCATCTGCAAATAGTGATATTTTGACTTCTTCCTTTCCAATTTGTATCCCCTTGATCTCCTTTCATTGTCGAATTGCTCTGGCTAGGACTTCAAGTACTATATTGAATAGGTAGGGAGAAAGTGGGCATCCTTGTCTAGTCCCTGATTTTAGTGGGATTGCTTCCAGCTTCTCTTTATTTACTTTGATGTTGGCTACTGGTTTTATGTATATTGCTTTTATTATGTTTAAGTATGGGCCTTGAATCCCAGATCTTTCCATGACTTTTAAAAATAATGGGTGCTAGATTTTGTCAAATGTTTTCTCAGCATCTAAGGAGATGATCATGTGATTTTTGTCTTTGATTTTGTTTATATAGTGGATTAAGTTGATGGATTTCTGTACATTAAACCAACCCTGCATCCTTGGGATGAAGCTTACTTGGTCATGATGGATGATCGTTTTGATGTGTTCTTTGATTCTGTTTGCGAGGATTTTATTGAGTATTTTTGCATCTATATTCATAAGGGATATTGGTCTAAAGTTCTCTTTCTTTGTTGGATCTTTGTGTGGTTTAGGTATCAGAGTAATTGTGGCTTCGTAGAATGATTTGGGAAGAGTACCTTCTGTTTCTATTTTGTGGAATAGTTTGAGGAGAGTTAGAATTAGGTCTTCTTTGAAGGTCTGGTAGAACTCTGCACTAAACCCATCTGGTCCTGGGCTTTTTTGGTTTGGAGACTATTAATGGCTGCTTCTATTTCTTTAGGGGAAATGGGACTGTTAAGATTGTTAATCTGATCCTGATTTAACTTTGGTATCTGGTGTCTGTCTAGGAAGTTGTCCATTTCCTCCAGGTTTTCCATTTTTGTTGAGTATAGGCTTTTGTAGTAGGATCTGATGATGTTTTGGATTTCCTCAGGATCAGTTGTTATGTCTCCTTTTTCATTTTTGATTTTGTTAATTCGGATACTGTCCCTCTGCCCTCTAGATAGGCTGGCTATGGGTTTATCTATCTTGTTGATTTTCTTAAAGAACCAGCTCCTGGTTTGGTTGATTCTTTGAATAGTTCTTTTTATTTCCACTTAGTTGATTTCCGCTCTGAGTTTGATTATTTCCTGGCGTCTACTCCTCTTGGGTGAATTTGCTTTCTTTCCTTTTAGAGTTTCTAGGTGTTCTGTCAGACTGTTAGTATATGCTCCCTCTAGTTTCTTTTTGGAGGCACTCAGGGATATGAGTTTTCCTCTTAGGGCTGCTTTCAATGTGTCCCGTAAGTTTGGGTATGCTGTGGCTTCATTTTCATTAAACTCTAAAAAGTCTTTAATTTCTTTCTTTATTTCTTCCTTGACCAAGGTATCATTGAGTAGAGTGTTGTTCAGTTTCCATGTGAATGTTGGCTTTCTATTATTTCTGCTGTTATTGAAGATCAGCCTTAGTCCATGGTGATCTGTTAGGATGCATGGGATGATTTCAATATTTTTGTATCTGTTAAGGCCTGTTTTGTGACCAATTATATGGTCAATTTTGGAGGAGGTACCATGAGGTGCTGAGAAGAAGGTATATCCTTTTGTTTTAGGATGAAATGCACATGCCTTTAATCCCAGAACTAGGGAGGCAGAGGCAAGTGGATTTCTGAATTCAAGGCCAGCCTGGTCTACAGAGTAAGTTCCAGGATAGGCAGGGCTACACAGAAAAACCCTGTCTCAGAAAAACAGCAACAACAACAACAAAAATACATAAATGTACATGCACAAAACTGTCTGTTCAGAATGATGATAAAAACCTCTGAAGCATGGAGTTTCTGGTAAATTATGCATATCTCAATCTAATATCTGTACCCTGATCCACCAGACTTAGGAGTGTAAGAAGGTATTCATATTACTACCAGTCTTACCATTTGAACACCTTATACTCCAGATCACATAGCCATAGTGTGAAACTTGATCACTCAAGAAGAGATTACTAAACAACCAAAGATTTTGACACTAAGTTCAATTGCATTACTGACTCAATGTTAAAAGAAATATTATGAGGTAGACTTGGGGTCTTTCCTCTTTACACATGCACACAGAAACTCGTTTAAGGCCTAAAGTACTTACACTCAAGTGAAATAAACCAGTGTTATTGGGGTAGTCAATACAGCTTACATTTCTTCTGATTAGTTGCTACTCATAACACATGTTGTTAAATACTTTGAAAAGCACTCCCAGAAAACATATGTAGAACTTCTTGCAATAGTTGATTCCTAAAATGCATGTTTTCATCTTTACTAGTTATTGCTCATGGATCTTTAAAATTGTGAAACCAATTTACACTTCTAATAGTAGTTTAATGTGTTCACTCCTATTTCTTAACAAGCCATATTGTTAGACACTCTGTTTTCCTGGTCTACTATCAGATGGTATCTTATTTAATTTACAGTTTTCTGATTACTTGTAAAGCAGAATATCATACATTCACCAGTCATTTAGAATTATTTGTAAGTTCTCTATGCATAGCTGTTATTCAATTTCCTATAGTCCATATATCCTTTTCTAATTGTTTAATAAACATTATATATGTCTTAACACTTTAATTTATTTGCCAGTTTAAAAGTTTGTGAACATCTGTACATCTATGTGTTTTATTTTTATTTGCAGCACCACTTATTATAGAGAATGCCATCATTTGTTAGCTCTGTATTTGCATAAATCATTTAAGCTCTCAACATTTCCATTTAGCTGTCCATAAAACAAGGAGAATGGTGACTCATGTGTAAGATTTATATAAATAAAAATACTAAGATAGTTAAATATATGCTAAGAAATATGTAAAAATTAAATAGGTTTCATTCTGTGGACATATTCTCATACACAAAGTGAAATAAGAGCCTAACACATGCAAATTATCTCCACTGATTTATGGTGAGTCAAGAAACGAGCCATTTTGGATGCTTGAACTGAAGGACAATTTGGCTGGATTATGCAATTCACTCAATAAATATTTGATGAAGCTTTAATATGTGTCAGGCATAAAAATAGAGAACAAAATTAGATCAAAGCTTTATAGTATAAGAAAGAAAAATAAAACAAATTGTACTTTACTATACTGTCAGTTTGAAGAAACTTAACGTGTATAAGGACTATAAATGGTAGAATGCAACTATGGATTGGATGAACAGAGGAGGAGCCTCATCATGGACATAATTGGAACAGAAGCACACAACAAAATGAAGAAATGGGAAGCATGAAAGCTGTAGGTACAAGGGCCCCGAGACTAAAGCTTATTTGTCAATTGCAGAGAATGGAGAAGTATAAGGGAAAGAAATTAATGAGAAAACAAGATCTAGGGACCAGAAAAGTTGGGAGTAGAATGTAGGATAGAAAGAAGACTAGCAGAAAAAAACTGTTTTGTGGCATTGAAGCTTTATAAAAAGTAATTTCCCCACGAGTCCTAAAAATAAATTACAGTGAACTAAAATCTCAAATGTAGCAAGTAAGTTTTGCTTTTATTTACTCTCACTGGAAAATCTATGTTTTATCTGAGAACAGAAAAACATAAATTGTGGCAAAATAAGGGACAAAACAGTGTATTTTCCTTTCATTTAAAATAGAAATCCAGGCATATTTAGGGCATTCACTACTTGTAGCTTTCTTCTGTTTTAACTGTCAAAAAGCCTGAGTTTAAAATAGTTGTCTTCCTGTGATTATTTGGGGTACATCATTACTTGGTGACAAGGAATGGTCATACTTTACCTTCCTTTTCAAGAAATGATGAGTATCTGATAATTAATGTTCCTCCAAGTCTCTCTCACTCTCTAAGGTGTTCAAATAGATTTTTGTCCCTTTTTTTTAGAATCTCAGGTTATTTAATTAATGGGTTTCCTATGCACAAATAGAAAAATCTCAGCAGGAGCAGAGTCAGACTGACCAAGAGCTCAGCTCTTCCAAGCTTGTCAGTTGTACCAACTTATTAAGCCTGATGCTCTAAGCTTGCCTGACGGTCTATGAACCATTTCTTGCACATCAACATCACTAGTTTTTTTTTTTTAATATATTATTCAGTTTAAAGCATCCTATGCATATATTTACAATTCATTTGATCACAAGAATCCTCCAATTCCCCCCAGAAACTCCTCTATAATGTCACCTCCAATCTCCATGCCCTCCTTTTATATGCCCTCCTTTTATTGTCCTTTGAGTTCAACCAGTGCTGTCTATATGTACATTGGCACATGGGTAACCTTCAGGGGGTAGGGGGACTTTACTGAAGAAAACTGATTTCTCCTCATCTAGTAGCCCCCCATAGTAGCCAAAACTCTTCAATTGTGGATGGAGCATTTTGAGCTTCCTTTCTTCCTATGCTGGAATTTTAGTTTCTTGATCTTGTGTAGGTCTTGTGCAGACACCATTGCTGTTCTGAGTTTATCAATGGAATGGCCCTGCCATGTCCCAAAAGACACATATTTCAGTAGTCACCCACAACCCCTTACAGTATTCTGGCCCCCTCTTCCATTATGTTTCCTGAGATTTGTGGCAAGGGGTATTATATAGGTGCTTTATTTAGAGATAAACCCTCTACAGTTTCTTATTCTAATTTGGAATGCATTTTTTAAAGAAAACTCCTAAAAGTGAGTTTCTTTGGTTTTCATTATGTCTGGGTTTTAAAAACTAGCCCTTGCTAAGCTGCAAAGCATGTGGGAATGAGTTCAAGAATAGAAAAGGTATGGAAAGTCCCATGCTTGTGAAAAGAATAAAAGATCTGTATAGTCATATTACTTAAAATTTGAAGATAAGAATCTCAAAGTTCTATTATTTTTTTTTAACAATTTCACATGTTGGTTTCTTTCACAGATTTTTCTCCAGGTCAAAAGCTCAGAGCACAAAATATGTTTAATCTTGAGCTGTGGGTTTGGAGATAAAGTCTCGGAACCTTCAGCATGAGGATACTCAGACTCTTGCTAAAATTCCAATTTTTATGGCTTCTTTAGATATAGTGAATAAAAAATCTCACTCATGCAGCTTATTTATCTATATCAAAACAAATCCTTCATGTCATTCTGAAATTTGACAATCACTGTTTTAAATGTTTATATGGTTTTCTGCCAGTCCTATGTAGAGTACATTTCATATGAGGTTTCATTACATGGGCCTAGTTTTTAAAAAGGTCCCTCAACCACTATAAGCTACATTTGCATATTGATGTGCACATATTAATGAATTAATAACAGAAACCAGACATAAGAGGAAAAATTTGTGTAATCTTCCCAACAATTTACAATAGAACTTCCTTCTTTGCCAAGTCAGATATTAGTTATTCATTGCATGTGGAAGGGATCCCAAAATGTGACACAGGTATTAACATTTAAAATTTTCAGCATCTCATAGCAAAAAGTAAAGTCTCAGGAGACCATCTTGATATTGCTTTGAGGGCCACTTCTCAATTTCTTATACAAAGAATATCTAGGCATTGTTCTTTTCTCATCTCCAAGTTTATTCCTCCTGGGAAGAATCCATTTGAACTATCCCATCTATATAATTGACTATTTATATGCAGCTATTAATGGAAAAGTTGACCCTCTGGAGGTCTACTAACCAGGCTCTGGTCCAAATTGAGTCTGCCTTCATGATGAATATTATCAGATGAGAATCTAACTATAGTACAACTTCAAGCTAGTTTTCTTAAGGAAAACTGTCAGCATATCCAAATTTAATCCTGAGTCTACCAAAGAAGAAGGTAGAAAATAAACAACTCAGTTTTTCATAAGAAAGTAATCAATTTGCATAAATGTATGCATGTCTTTATAAACATTATTATATGCATGTATGCACGTATTTTCTCTGGGAAATTATGCCCACTTCACAGAATTATTGTGACAATTATGTACTTAAATAATCTTTCTAATAAACATATACAATTACAATAAGTTGCTTTCAAGCAGCATTTTTCAACTTGTTGGCTGAAGTCCCTTTGGGATCAAATGACTCACAGGGGTCTCATATATCAGTTATATTGCATGTTAGCTATTTATGTTATGACTCATGACAGTAGCAAAATTATAGTTATAAAGTAGCAACAAAAATAATTTTATGGTTGGGGGTTAGTACAACAATAGTAATGTAATAAAGCACTGCATTATTAGGAAGGTTGAGAACCACTGGAGACAAAGCTAATAATGGGGTCCAATCTCACATTTTAAAAATTTGTTCTGAATCTCTCTTTGAGACTTTCTGATCCTTTCATCCTTTTCCATATCAAAATCTGCTCTCAGCCAGATGTGACATGTCAGACAATTTTAATTCCAGCACATGTGGCACAGAGTCAGGAGGATTGCTACAAAGAAAAGACTAACCTGGAATACACAATAAGAGTTTGTCTAAAAACAAAAGTATGACCAGTAAATAATAGAAAATAATTTCATGGCTGGATTAAAATATAGATAAGCTTTCAATGACAGTAATAGACCACATTCAAATTCAGAAAAAAAATATTTAACCTAAAGAAAAAATTTTTAAACTAGAATTTTACATGAGGATTCTGGCAACAGTGCAAAGGGTATTCTATGTCAAAAATTCCTTTCTGAAATCCTGGAATTGTGCATTAGGGTAGGAAGTCATTCATTTCTAAAAGGCAACTTGAAAACATTTACTGCAATTAACTAAACTCGTATTTAATATGAACAGGACTATCTAATTGACTATCTAATTATTAATTTGTCTTTCCAAACACTTTGTAATAAGCTTCCAAAAGGACTGAAAAATTTTTTCTAGTTTTTAAGCTGTGTTAGAATTTTTTTTTTTTTTTTTGGTTATTTTATTTACATTTCAAATGTTATCCCATATCCAGGTTTCCCCTCCAGAAATCCCCTATCCCATCCTCCTCTCCTCTGATTCTATGAGGGTGCTCCCCTATCCATCTACCTTCCCACTTCTGTCTCCTTGCCCTAGCATTCCCCTACACTGTGGGATCCATCAAGCCTCTACAGGACCTAGGGCCTCCCCTTCCATTGATAAGGCAATCCTGTGCTCCATGGGTCCCTCTATGTATACTCTGTGGTTGGTGGTTTAGTCCCTGGGAGCTCTAAAGGGTCTGGAGAAAGGGGAAGGAGAAAAGTAGGGCAGTATCAGGTATGGGATGAGACAGGGAAGGGAGAAGTACAGAGGATCAGGAAATTGAATAGATACGTGTAGCAGTGAGGAATGAGGAACTGGGGTTAGCCACTAGAAAGTCCCAGATGCCAGGAAAGCAATAGGCTCCCAGGACTCAACAGGAATGACATTAGCTGAAATACCCAACAAAGGGGAGAGAGAACCTGTAGAGACCATATCCAGAGGTTAGATTTCACCCCCGGTTGAGGGATGGGACCACCCACCCATCTCAAAAAGATTAACCCAAAATTGCTCCTGTCTAAAGGAAAAGCAGGTACAAAGAGTAGGACAGGGACTGAAGGAAAAGCCATCTAGAGACTGTATTACCTAAAGATACATCCCTTCTGTAGACACAAAATCCATGACACTATTGCTGATGCCAAGAAGTGCTTGCTGATAGGAACCTGGTATAGCTGTCCCCTGAGAGTCTCTGCCAGAATCTGACCAATACAGATGTGGATGCTTGCAGCCAACCATAGGACTGAGCACAGGGACCCAATAGAGGAGTTAGGGGAAGGACTGAAGGAGCTGAATGGGTTTGAAACTCCATAGAAACTCCTATATATATATATATATATATATATATATATATATATATATATATATATATATATATATATATATATGAGTATTAATAATAACCTTAAATTTGTACCAGTATATGATATTCTAAACCAATGTAAACAATTTAACCTCAATTTTGCATCCAAATACAAAGATCTCTACCAATGTAAGATTATGGTTATACAATAATTTTCCTTTGGATTAAAAGAAGATTCAATAATCTACCCCTTATCAAGGTTATTCACATAGCAAATATATAATAACATATAATGTTTGAAAATTGACATATGCTACAGATCTTCAAAATGTCAGAGATCCACATAATATGGCATTTGTAATTATTTTATTATTAAAAATGAGACTGGTCTGCTCCTGCTAGTACCACATTGCATTTCAAATAAGATGATCAGCATCAATAACCTCCATATGGATTTGCTTGAATTGTGGCAAGTTAGCCACTGGCCAAAAAAAAAAATGCCCATGCTTCAACTATAGACAAATCTGTCATGAAAGAACAAATGGATACAGGGAAGTCGACTGAAAAGCATGTTAAGCATGTCCTTCAAAATTCCTCCTTCATATATGTCAGATATATGGGCTAGAAGGCTGAAATTGGATGCACCAAAATTATAGAGAAAATAGTAGGGAACATTCAGTTAGTCAGCTGTCTCTGCCATTTCTAGAATTTTGGAAGCTGTGCCCCTCTACTTTCTGTACATATGAATAGATGAAGAAAATATATACTTAATGGAATTTTATCCAGTCATAAATCATGAAACTAGGTTATTTGCAGAAAATTGATACCACTGAAGATAATATCAAATAATATTAGCCAGACACAGAAAGTTAAACTGTACATATTTTCTGAATCTTACTTTATGTAAACATATGAAAAATACACACACATATATGCATATATATTCATATATACATATCAAAGAGAGTAAAGAAAAATAAGTAGATGGGTGAATATGATCAAAATATGTGACAAAGTCACAGGAAAATATCTTTATGAAACTCATTAATAGATACAATGAATATGTATCAAAGACATAAATATTATACTAACAACAACAAACCTAGTTGTATTGGTGTATTTATACACTGAACCATGGGCAAAGTTTCTCTCATAGAGAATTTCTCCCTGTAAAGAAAGGAGTCCATCTGTCTGGCACATACTCAGCATGGTCCGGCCTGAAGAGACAGAGACAAATTCACTAAATGGATTTATAAGGACCCCCCCTTCTTCTTCAGTGTGGTGATACTTAATTTTCTTAGTTTTGTCCTATTGCTGCCAAGAAAAAGGTCTCCCTTCTTTCTTTGGCACTGGAAGTAGCTATCGGTTCATTCAATACTTTTCTCCTGCTCCAGAAGTTGACAAAATGGAATTTTATCTTCCTGACACATGTTGTTTTAGCTCTTAGTAAAATAAATGGCGTCTATATTGCACATCATTATTCATATGCTGAAACTTTTTTCTATGAAAAAGGATTTGCCATGTGAATCATCCCTTATCATCCTCATTTTTCTTTTGCTAAGCCTAGGGAGTTCTTATGAAAAATTTCACCAATATTCAGAGTTAAGTATGCCAAGAGAGAAAGAGAAGTATCTTTAGATTTATCCCCTCTGTAGCTCAAATTAGGAAACAGCTCATAGTTTTCCCATAGAGCAGCAGATTCAACAGTTGAATATCAATTAAATAGTGATCCTAACTATATAAAAGCTGCCCTTTTAGGAAAACTACAGTCATCTTATTTTATCTTATTTTATTTTTTCCATAATCAAACTATAGGCCTTTGCTTTTTATTCAAACTGTGTGAACTTTAATATGTGGTTCTCCAAGCTGAGCAGATATGTGTTGGTTATTAGGTGTAACTCATGTCATATTCTTAATAATATGTGAAATCCTACATAGGAGTGGCACACCTGAACACTGAGTGAAGAATCATCCAAAAGATAAGGACAACTATGGAAATCAGATCATGAAATAAGATCTTTACAGAGAAACAGAATTTAAAAGGGGGAACAATTTAATAACCAATTACAATTGCAAAAAAAAAGTCAATGTACAATCAAGGAATAGTCACTCAATATAAGCTATGGAACAAACTGAAATAGCAGCATTAAACTGCAGATTAATGTGATCAAATTAGACAAAGTGATAATATTTCTCCAGAAAAGGTGATAAAGCCTAAACATTTATAAAAATTGCCCACTTATTCAGCAAGACTGCCCACACCGCTTTGGCCTTGTTCCTCCATTGCTTCCTCTTTATCATTTCCTCTGTTTTGAAACCCCTCAGAATATTTCCACTTTAGACCTAACCACTTGCTTTTCCTTCTCTTTCTGGGGGCAAATATTTTGTGGTTATTATTCATCTTCTCTTGGATCACTCTCTGGAGTCCTTTCTTATCATCTCTAACTTCTTTACCTATCACCAGCATGTATTACCCATCTTTGATGGCTTTATCCTCCTTAGCACAAAAGCACAGCCTAAGCAGCTAAATATGAAAGTATTAGTTTTCTTTTTACCTACTCAGATGGTAAATAAATTTGGACTGCTTCACTAGATTAGTTATTGTAAAAAGCTTTTCTGAATATCCAGGAACTGCTTTTACTGTGAACATAAGTCTTCCTGTACCTAAAGGAAATATCTAGAAGCTAGGCTGCAATGCCATGTGTATATAAGAAACATCTAACCTATTTATTTGAATGACAATGCCTTATTGGTTTTAACATACTTCCAAATTGTGAGAAGGAATTACAACTTTCATTTTCACAATTTTATAAAATAAACATTCAACAGGTGTGAGGTGAGGATTTCACTATGAATTCAATTTTTATTTTCCCACTGAGTATCAATGTTTTATTTCCACATATGGTCTACCTCCATGTTCTCATTGATGAAGTATCTACTTTTCTGTTTACTGGTTTTCAGTCTTGTTTTGAAATAACTTGAGACTCAGAAGAACTTGCAAACCATCATATACAGAACTCCATCAGACCTTACATTAGTTTCACCCACATGTAACCTCTGATATAACTATAGTCCATCATCAAAACCAGGAAAATGGATGTGGTAGAATATGCTCAATTAAATCAGGAAATCTTAAACTTTCCCATTTGCAACCCTGAAAGTAATATTTGCAAGGTCCTAGGTATTCAGGCATATAAAATAGGTATATAAATCAAATATTTGATAGTAACATACTATAATAAAAATGGAATTTATTTTAAAATTAGTGTATACATAATTTACCAATAAAGACAAAAGTATATTCATGCTAATGATATGGACATGCTTTTCAATTTTTTAAATAAACAAAAGAATTATAGCTGAATATTTGACACTATAGATCTGAGAGCTTCTTTAATGCTTTTCTGAGGTAATGAATACTTTTGTTTTATAATTATCAGTACATATAAATTGGTGTTAAAATATTAAAAGTATATTTAGAGCTATTTCAGAAAGTTGGAATTTAAGTCCTGTACTGGCTAGTATTTGTGTCAACTTGACACAGCTGGGTTATCACAGAGAAAGGAGCTTCAGTTGGGGGAGTGCCTCCATGAGATCCAGCTGTGGGGTATTTTCTCAATTAGTGATCAATGGGGAAAGGCCCCTTGTGGGTGGGATCATCTCTGGGCTGGCAGTCTTGGGTTCTATAAGAGGGTAGGCTGAGCAAGCCAGGGGAAGCAAGCCAGTAAAGAACATCCCTCCATGGCTTCTGCATCAGCTCCTGCTTTCTGACCTGCTTGAGTTCCAGTCCTGACTTCCTTCAGTGATGAACAGCAATGTGGAAGTGTAAGCCGAATAAACCCTTTCCTCCCCAACTTGCTTCTTGGTCATGATGTTTGTGCAGGAATAGAAACCCTGACTAAGACAAGTCCTAATCCCATACCAAATTAATTGAATATCTTTTTTTACAAACTCAAGTCAGTAACTCAACAGCCAATTTAAAATCAAGCACTATAATGCTGATCCATGTGTGGGAACAGAGTAACATGCTTCTTGCCCAGGAGACAGGGCCCTGGTATGAGCTTCCATGAGTGCCAATGGCTGTTGTGAGCTTAAGGATTGTTTGTGTAATAATGGGCACATTTCATTTTCTTGACCCACTAGCAGTGGAGAACTCTTTCCTTCTGAGGAATGTCCTCCCTATTAATATTAATGACTCCTTGATATTTAGAGTACAGGATTCGAAGGTGTGGCTATGTCAGGACAGCCCTTAAGGCTATGGGAAAGAGTTCTAAACACATGAGTTCAAAAATAATGTCTCAACCATGCAGAAAATAAGAAAGCACTATGAATATGAATTATACGAGGGGCTACTCGAATCTAAAGGAACAAAAGCAACTGCACCATGAACCAACTTGCTAGATAATTACTAAGGAAGAAAAATAAAAGAGATTTAGGGAGAGAAGATCTCAGGAGATCCCACTCAGCTAAACTTTTGTTTGTTTGTTTATGCTTACAAAGGTTAGTTCAGGACCAGCATAGGACAGAGACAGGTTAAGCTCAGGAGTGGTGGAAATAGTAATTTCAGAGCAGGGTCCCACCCAACTAGTTTATTGTCTGAATTCTTCTACAATGTTAAGAAAAACTGTATGATTGCTGTCTCCTAAGAATCAAAAGCCTGGACAGAATCATAGGATGATTCATAAGATAACCAGAGGAAACTTGATTAATATGTAAAATGAAAGACTGGACCTGTATTCTGCAGGAGATGATCTATCCAGAGAATTTTTTAGGATACAAAGAGATAACTTCTTGGAGAGTTAGACACACACACACACACACACACACACACACACACACACTCACACACATATACACACTCACACAAGCAAGCAGGACATAGACAGACAGATCTCTTAGAATAGCAAGCAGAACATGGACAGAAAAAAAATCTCTTAGAATAGCTATTCCTCAAAATAGAAACAGAAGGTACTCTACTCAATTTGTTCTATGAACCCACAATTACTCTGATACCTAAACCACACAAATTCCCAACAAAGAGAACTTCAGACCAATTTCCCTTATTAATATCGATGCAAAATTACTCAATAAAATTCTCATAAACCGAATCCAAGAACACATCAAAATGATCATTCATTATGATCAAGTAGACTTCATCCCCGGGATGCAGGGATGGTTCAATATACAGAAATCCATCAATGTAATCTACTATATAAACAAACTCAAAGACAAAAGTCATTCTTTTCACTACTCCCAGACACTCCTTCTCTCATAACCCCTCTCCAAGCTGAGGTCAGTCCTTGGCCCTATAACACTATACAATCCAAAGATAAAGTCATCTGATCTTGCTTACTAAGACAGGATGGCAAGAAATTATCAAGGTTCTGTTTTCTATAAATAAATCATTATCCATCCACAAGAACAAAATAATTGTGTGTATAGTGAAACCACTACAATAGTCTTGGATCTGAGGTGAGGTGTTTCAGGCCAACAGTATTTGGTATCATGTGGCTTGACAGAACATGCATTGCAAGGTGCACATGTGTGTTCCGAAATAAAGTTACAATGGAATCACATGGTACAAAACAGAGTGACTAATGTCAAATTCTTTACACATTTAGTTTTGAATGAATGGTTTTCACTAGTGCACTTACAAAACAATAATTCTTCATAAACTCCACATTCATTTTGTTAATAGAACTTGCTCAGATTTCACTAGTTTTTTTTTTTTTTCATGAATGTGCATATCTGTACATAGTTTTATGAAATGTGGTCTCATGTACAGGCTTCTAAAAAGAAATAAGTATGTAGGTAGATGATAGTTATTTATTTAGATAGATAGATTAATAGATAGATAGATAGATAGATAATAGATAAGTTACCAAAGTGTTTAAAAGAAAGGTACTCTTTAATGCAACTGCTTTCAGTTTTCACCAGCTTACCACCCTATAACATATCTATTATCATTGATCTGCCCTCCAACTATACAGTTTTATGTTTTTCAGAATATAACAAGTTCTTTAATGTATCAAGACTTTCTCCCCTTTATTGCTGGTGAGTATTACGTGGTTCCTTATCAGAGAGTTTTTAACAATCCCTTGAAGGACATTTGGCCAATTTCTGTGGTATATTCACAAACAAAGCTGCTACAAATATTTGTGGATAGGTTCTGGTGTGAATGAAGCTGTAATCCTTATGGGAAAAAAAAAACAACAAAAGACCAATTGCTAGTCTGTATGTTAAGTGTATTTTTAGCTTTATATATAAAACAAACCTGTCAAGTATTGTCCAGGGTAGTTGCACTATGTTATGTTCACAACAGTAGTTCACATAAGCCCTACTTTCCTTGAATTTTTCAGTGACTTGGATTTAATATTTTTCATTTTACCCACTCTAATTGATGTAATTTTACCCGATATTTCTTTTTTATTGGATATTTTATTTATTTACATTTCAAATATAAATTTATTTACATTTCAAATGTAAATTTATTTACATTTCAAATGTAAATTTATTTACATTTCAAATGTAAATTTATTTACATTTCAAATGTAAATTTATTTACATTTCAAATGTAAATTTATTTACATTTCCTGGATCCTCCCAAACTGCCTATCCCCTCCTCCCTCTCCCTGCTTCTATGAAGCTGTTCCTTCACACACACACACACACACACACACACACACACACACACACACACACACACACTTCCACCTCCCCCCACTCAATTCCCCTGCACTGGGGCATCTATCAAACCTTCATAGGACCAATGAACTCTCCTCCCATTGATTCCTGACAAGGCCCTCCTCGGCTACATATGCAGCTAGAGCCACGTGTATTCTTTGGTTGATGGCTTAGTCCCTGGGTGCTCTGTATGGTCTGGTTGGTTGATATTGTTATTTTTCCTATGAGGTTTCAAACCCCTTCAACTCCTTCAGTTCTTTCCCTATCTCTTCTATTGGGGAGCCCGTACTCAGTCCAATGGTTTGCTGTGAGCATCTGCTTCTATATTTTTAAGGCTCTGGCAGGGCCTCTCAGGAACAGCCATATCAGGCTCCTGTCAGCTTGCATTTCTTGGCATCCACAATAGTGTCTGAGTTTGGTAACTTTATGGGATGAATCCCCAGGTGGAACAGTCTATGGATGGCCTTTCCTTCAGTCGCTACTGTATAGTTTATAACCATATTTATTCCTGTGAATATTTTGTTCTCCTTCTAAGAAGGACTGAAGTGCCCATACTTTGGTCTTCCTCCTGCTTGAGCTTCATATAGTCTGTGTATTGTATCTTGAGTATTTGGAGCTTTTGGGCTAATATCCACTTATCAGTGAGTACATACCATGTGTGTTCTTCTGTGATTGGGTTACCTCACTCTGAGGACCCAGCTATACCACTCCTGGGCATAAATCCAAAAGATGCTCCAACAATATATCAAGGAAACATGCTACACTATGTTCATAGTAGCCTTATTTATAACAGCCAGAAGCTGGAAAGAACCCAGATGGCCTTCAACAAAGCAATGGATAGAGAAAATGTGGCTCATTTACACAATGGAGTACTACTTAGCTATTTAAAACAATGACCTCATGAAATTCTTACCCCATATTTCTTAATGATGTCAAACTCGGTCCTGTCTATATGTCTGTTCATATATCTAAAATGTTTATTCCAGTAGTTTCAACATTTATATGGAATATTTTATAGAAACTCTGAATATTATTAATGTGTTCTTGCTATCACTCCTTGTGCTGCAATTATGGTTTTAACATGCAGCTTTCCCAGGGTAGGCTGCAGCACCAGGAATAACTGGCCCACCCAAAATGGATTCTATGGTTTCTCTTTTAGTTTTGTGCTTTTATGATCTTCTTTTTTGTTGTCATTTTGTGGTGTTTTTATGAGAGGAAAGCATATGAAGTTGAGTACGTAGAGGGGGAACACATAGGAGAAGTGTGGAGGGGGAAAAATGACCAAATTGTATTATACAAAACAAACTTAAATATATATATATATAAATATGTTCTCCTAGTTCAAGGCTTGACATTTCCTGTACTTTATAACCCTACACAAACCACAAAAGCTAAGTCCAAATCACCATTTTTCTTTTTAGGATTAAAGTTTGTTGTTATATCTATAATTTCCTTATATAACTTTAGCTCCTGAAAATTATGTTATGCATTTTATTCTAGGAGTTTTAGAGTTTTATATTTAAGTCTCTGGTACTTTTAAAATTATTTTTATATGAGGTGTAAAGTTCCTCTTTTAAAAGAATATCTGAATGTGCAATTATTCTATTATGATTTGTTGAAAAGATTGACCTTCCTTTATTTGAATTAATTCCCATTAGTCAAAAATCAGTCACGCTTTCACAATTAGCTTAATAATTGCATCTTTCCTTCCATTACCAAAACAATTTTTATTACTGCAGCCACAAACTTTAATAATAATTTTTCAAAATTGTTTTACCTCTTATTCTCTCATTGAAATTTCTCTCATTATAAATTTGACATCATGTCCTATATTTATGTCTATATATTAGAGAATACTGGCATATTTACTATCTTTCCCCCTTTTTAATTAATAAGCATTTTTATTTTATCAAATTTTTATTGAAATAATTTTTCAAGCAGTATATTCTGATCACAGTTTTCCCTCCCTTGTCTCTTCCCAGATTCTGCCCATTTCTCCACCAATCCAACATACCAGAATATAACAATGGAAACCAATACAGAAAATAAAAAGGGAAATAGAAATAAGGAAAAACATGAGAAATATATAAGCCTGCACACATGCACACACACACACACACACACACACGCACATACGCAGCATAAAAATACAAAAGGCGAAACCATAATAGGTTACAAATAAAGCCCAAACAAAGCATCCTGAGGCAAAATATCTGCAAAAATACCATTGAGTTTATTTTGTGCTAGCCATGTGGCCTCCCTTAAGTGTGATTTGTATACTCCCTGAAATTCCTTTGGAGTAAACGCAATTTTCCTTTGCAGGAAATCTTCAATTGGAGATAGCTTCAGAGTTAGGGATACGTGCTCATGTCTACTTCCTCTCTCTGTGCTACAACCACATCTGATTTAAGCCTGTGTGGGCCCTGCCCACACATACTGTCATAGTCTCTGTGAGTTCATATGCTCATTCTGTTCTCTTAAGTCTGAAAGATACTTTCCTGTTGTCTTCCATTCTCACTACTTCTTACAATCTATCTACATCTTCCAAATACTCCCCTGAGCCCTGAGCAGAATGTTTTGATGAAGACATACCATTTATGACTGAGTGTTCCAAGGTCTTTTTTTTTTTCTGCATGTTATCCAATTGTGGTTTTCTATGCTAGTTCCTATATCTTGCAGTAAGAAATTTCTTTGAAGCTAGCTGAGTGGGAGACTGGTCTACGGGCATGGCAGAACTTCATTTAGGAGTCATTTTATTGCTATGTGCCTTTAGCAGAATAATAGTATGAGTTTTCTCCTAGGTCCATGGTCTTTTTAGTGCCTGGACCTTGACCACCTAATTAGTGCTGAGGACAGGTTCCATTTCATAGAGTAGGCATTAAATATAACCAGATAGTAGCTGTTTACTCCCACAACATTTATGCCACGATTATACCAGTTTATCTTGGAAGGAGCTCACCTTTGTAGATCACAATGTTTGCAACTGGGGTAGTGTTTACCTTTCTATTTTGGTAGGATACAGAGGAACGTCTAATATCATTAACAGTAGTCAGTAAAGGTAAAGGCTCTAGGGAGTCACCAGCTTTATATCTCCATTTTCACTGAGTTATGTAGGTGTAGTCTTCAGCAATAGGGCCTTTCCATCAGTTTATATAAAGCAAACAATAATCTTGGCAATAGCCAGAATTGTATAAATGTTTCCATTGGTTCCACTTTGGCGAACAACTCATTTAGAAGTAACCTAAAACAGCACTGGAGCTATCATTTGGTAGTGTCTTTCTGGAACTTTGCCTCCCTCATTATTTGGTGATCCTATTTAGATTAATTTTATGTATGTGTATATTTTAAGAAGCTTCTATTGTATTATATTTCTGTATGACTCCTCAAGTGCCCCTTAATGTTAGCTATTTTAAATCTGAAGATCTGTGAATTCCATAACTTTTCATTCAGTTCTTATTTCATCTTTGTTTTCAGCTTTTTATAATTTTCAGCATTCAGTGTCTGGATGATTTGCTAAGTTAACACCTGAGTATGTCATTATTGGATTTGTTAACATTTCATTTTAAAATTTTGACTTTATATATTTTTGGAAGCATATACAACTATGATCAGATTTAATATATTGATTTTTTTTAATCTTATGGCTTTACTGAGGTTATCTTCTACTTTTAAAATGTTTGAAAGCACTTCAATTTTGTTGAAATTCAATTTCTCAATTATTTAATTTTGAGGCCTTATTCAAAGACATTCCCTAATCAAAGATTAGGATTTTTAAATCAACCGATTTTTCTAAAATTTAACTTTAATAATTTTTAATTTAAGTATATGTTATATTTTGTACAAATTTTCTAAAGCTTGATATTTACCTGAATGTTTATTTTTTAAAATGAATGTTCAAAAGTTTCAACATCCATCATTTGTTAAAAATATGTTATTTTTGTATTGAACTATTCTATAAGAGGAATAAAACAAACAAAAAAATCGTCCATACATAGATGACCTTTTTGACAATGTCAACGTCTACCCTGGTTAGTAGCTAAGAAGCTTTCAGTGATTGTGTCTATTAAGGTATTATACCTTGTCTAATCTTAAATAATTTATTCTTACTAACAACATATAGCAAAGGCTAGTGGATTTCTGTTTCAATATTAAGTTTTAATAATGTATCTTCTGTCTCTTTATTTTAATAGAGTATAGTGCCAAGTTAAAATAATCCTACACTGAAGAAAGTAAAGATGCCCATCAGACAACAACAAAGTAATTGTGGATATTAATTAGTACTATAGCTTACAAGAAACTGAATCCTGTTTGTAGAGTATGTCATGAGATGTCCTTTTCCTGATACTTTGAGTTCATATCTTAGTGGCCTTGATTGTTACAGTTGAGTTTTTGACAATATTAACTTTTCATTTTAAAAAATTATATGCATAGATGTTTTGCTTACATGTATGGTTGTTGCCACATGCATGCCACAATATAAAGTTATTATTGCAACGATTAAGTTTTTTTTAATTGATTCATTTATTTCTCTTATTTATTTATTTATTTATTTATTTAGTTAGTTAGTTAGTTTTATTTATTAACTTTACATCCAGATCACTGCTCCACTCCTGGTCACCCCCTCTTACAATCCTTCCCCCTCTCTTCCCTCCCCTTCTCCTCTGATAGGGTAGAGAACTCCCCTGGGTATTCCCCACTCCAACACATCAAGTCTGTGGGACTAGGTAATCCTTTCTTTTCCCACTGAGCCCAGCTAGAAGAATATATCTCACAGTTAGGCAACAGCTTTTGGGATAGCCCCACTCCAACTGTTCAGGACTCATATGAAAACCAAGCTGTATTATCTGTATATTCTGATATACATTATATATATAAAGGGCCTAGGTCCAGCCTGTGTATACTCTTTGGTTGGTGGTTCAATCTCTGAGAGCACCAAGGACCCAGGTTAGTGAATTCTGTTGGTCTTCCTGTGGAGTTCCTATCTCCTTTCAGGCCCACAATCATTTCCCCAATTCTTCCATAAGAGTCCCCAAGCTCTATCCTATGTTTGGCTGTGGGTGTCTGCATCTGAGTCAGCTGCTGGGTGGACCCTCTCAGAGGACAGCCATGCTAGACTCCTGCATGCAAGCATAACAAAATATCATTAATAGTGTCAGGAATTGAGGTTTGCCCATGGAGTGGGTCTCTGGTTGAACTTGTAAATGCTTGGACATTCTCTCAGTCTCTGTTTCATCCTCTGTGTCTGCATTTCTTGCAGACAGGATAAATTTTGGGTCTAAACTTTTGTGGGTGTGTTGGAGTCATGATCACTCCACTGGCGTTCCTACTTGCCTAAAGTAGGTAACCTCTTCAGATTCCATATCCCCAGTGCCACGAGTTACAGCTAAGGTCATCCCCATTTGATTCCTAGGCATTTCCCCTAACCAAGATCTCTGGCAAGTCTTTGAGATGCCTCCGACCTCCTCACCCTCACCAGTTGCAGATTTCTATTCATTCTTAAGTCTACCTGGCCATCTCTCTTTTCCTTCCCCACAGCTGATCCTGAAACCTCCCATTGCTCTTCCCAGCCCCTCTCCCACCCAGTTTTTTCCATATATCTGCCTCTTATAACTATTTTATTTCCTCTTATGAGATTCAAGCATCCTCTCTTGGTCCTACCTTCTTGTTTAGCTTCTTTGGGTCTTTGGAGTATAGCATGTGCACCTTGTATTTTATGGATAATATCCACTTATAAGTGAGTACATATCATGCATATCCTTTTGGGTCTGGGTTACCTCACTAAAGATGATATTCTCAAGTTCCATCCATTTGCCTGAAAAATCTATTTTGTCTTTGTTTTTAATAACTAAATAGTATTATATTGTGTAGATGTACCACACTTTGTTTATACATTCTTCAGCTGAGGGACATGTAAGTTGTTTCTAGTTTCTGGCTACTGCAAATAAAGTTGTTATGAACACAGTTGAGAAATTGTTCTTGTGGTATGGTGGAGTGCCTTTTTGGATATATTCTCAGGAGTGCTATAACTGGGTATTAAGGTAGAACTATTCCCAGTTTCTGAAAAACCACCAAATGGATTTCCAAAGTGGTTAATAAAAGTGAACACTTCCTTCACTACCATGTGCCAGGACATTGTGACTATGGAATTTTCTGTACTGGTTTCTAGAAAAAAACAAACAAAGAAAAGTGGCTTTATTTACCTTACATAGTCTATAATTCCTGCCACTTATTTTGTGTTTAGGACCAAACAAAAAAGAAGAAACACAAACTTCAATGGGAATTTGTTTAACCTCTTGGTATCTAAGACTCTCCATCACAGAGAAAGTGTGACATAGGCTGATAGTGGCTTAATGTCACTGTTACATCTGTCTTTCCTGCTACCATGAGTACTTCAGCTGGGAGGTACCCAGAGGAGTTAAAACTTAAGTGTAGGAGACTGTTTCTCTCCTTCCAGAGATAGAGAGAAAAGATTTCCCAGTAATCCCCTCATTTCACCCCAAGCATGCTTGTGGTTTTGGTTACATTATTGTCATACAGGATAATGCTGAAGGAAAACACAGATAAATACACCATGAATACAGTGGTACTTTTAATTCTGGACTTCTTCTCCTTGCTACAGTTTATAGTTTAGAGCTTTCAAATAAGTGCTCTATGCATTCTTTTCTAGTTTTACAGCTATATTTAATGGGACACACAGTGGAATTGCTTACCCAATTTCACCCAGTGCTTAGCACTACTCCAACATTTTATAGACTTTGGCTCTTGGTTTAGGACTTTCTTTTTATGAGTCAGACTAGAAAGCTGTGATATCATGGATTTTTGTCTCTTTTTCAATTACAACTACAATTTGGCATATGTCAGACAATACAATTTTTGATGAATGACTGAGTGACTCACTGTGACTAATTAGTACTGAATCATTAGTTTTCTAAAAATCTAAAGCTATTGATTTATTTGAAGTTGGTAGTTAGTAAAATTTTAACTCTTTCTAAATAATACACATATATTCAATTCACATTTACAACTATAATCACACATGAAAAGCAACATTTTAACTATAAAATAGTCTGTATTCCAGAAGATTTTAATGAATTCAGCTAGGTGGTAATAATTCCCATAGACCTTATAAAAGTTATTCAAAGACATAAAATTCATCTGTCCCACAGCAGCAGATTTCATTCCTCATGTATTGGGGCATGCTTATATCACCCCAAATTTAGACATAGATCTTTGTAGGAATTAACCAGTTGTTTAGGTTAAATAGTCATTGTAGTTTGTTTGCAACTCTAATTTGGTTCTATAACTTGTCACTGATCCTCTGTGACAGCTATTTTGCAAGATGATTGTTGACTTCAATTTTGAGGTGCATCTCGAAAGGGGAACAATTTTTTTACATACAATAAATACATTTATTTAAATTATGACACAAAATTTCAATACCCAAAATATTCACTCTGGTTGGTGTTTTTCTATTACAGTTACCTTATTTCGAATATTCAGGGTTCAAGCTACCTCTCAAATGTCACCTATCCAGCTGTAAAATTTCCTCAGAAGAATAGTGACAATAGAATTTTACTTGGTATTCAGCTGTGGAGAATTAAATACAGTGTATAAGTAAATACTCACTATGGAATGTTTAGAGGCTTACAGACTCCAGGTTGAACTTCCACGATTAACTCTTTCTAAAAAATATTTACTGTCCTCTGAGAGGCTTTACCCAGCAGCAGACTAAACCAAGGGCAGGTAGCCACAGCCAAATATTACACATCAGAAGTCAGTGATACTTACAGAAGAGTGAGGAGAAAAATTAAAATACATGAACAATACATGAACGGGGTGTGAACCCCACAGGAAGAACAGAGTCAACAAACTGGGACCCCAGGGAGCTCTGAGAGTGAAAGCCACCAACCAAAACTTATACAGGGGCTGAAAAAAGGCCCCTAGCATGTATGGAGCTGACAGGCAGCACATTCTTCATGGCTGCCTTGTCTGGCTTCAGTGGGAGAGGAAGTGCCCAATCTGTCAGAGACTTGGGAAGTCTCAGGGTGGGGGGATACTCAGGGGATACTGAAAGGGATACTCCTTTTCAGAGGAGAAGGAGAGGAGGGGACTGGGGGGGGGAACTCTGTGAGGGAGGAACTGGGAGGGGAACAGCTTTTGGTATGTAAATAAATAAAATTGACTTTGTTTTATATGTAATTGTGTGTGCTGAGTGCATGTATGTCCATCATATTGTATAGGAGCCTACAGTGATCAGAAGAGGATATCAGACCCTCCAAGCCTTGAGTTACAGGGTGCTGAGAATTGAACTAGGTCCTCTGTACGAGCAGCAACTGCTCTTTTTCGGATTTTTTTCTTTTTGCTTTTTTGTTTTCTTGGTTTTTTTTTGTTGTTTGTTTGTCTGTTTGTTTGTTTTTTGACAGGGTTTCTCTGTAGAGCCCTGGCTGTCCTGGAACTCACGTGGTAGGCCAGGCTGACCTCAAACTCAGAAATCTGTCTGA
>LR755127.1:3599944-3695365 GCA_902729485.2 Mus minutoides | reverse complement strand
TTTTTTTTTTTTTTTTTTTTTTTTTTTTTTTTTTTTTTTTTTTTTTTTTTTTTTTTTTTTTTTTTTTTTTTTTTTTTTTTTTTTTTTTTTTTTTGGTATTTTCTTTATTTACATTTCAAATGTTTCCCCTTTCTAGGTATCTCCTTCAGAAACCCCCCATCCCATCCCCACTCCCCTGCCTCTATGAGGGTGCTCCTCCACCCACCTAGTCCCATCCTCCTGCCCTGGCATTTCCCTATACATTTAAATGCATGTGTGTATTTGTGTGTGTGTGTGTGTGTGTGTGTGTGTGTGTGTGTGTGTGTGTGTGTTTAATACTGCTGATATCAGCAAAGGATCCCAATAGATTAGTAAGCTGTTCCAAAGCCAACAATTCATGAAGATGCCTATGACACTAGTTCCACAGGACAGTATTTCCTCTACATTTTGGGCCTTTCCTTTTTCTTCTCATCAGCACTGAAAGAACAGCAAAACTAGGAATGAATAAACAGAATATACGTTGCTCCCAAAATTTAAAACACAAAATAGTTCATAGTTAGTTAGTATTAGTTCTTTCTTCTTCTTTTTCATTCAAAATATAAATTTTGCAGCATCTTACACATAGCAAGGATGATATAACATAAATGGAAAAATAAGGTCTGAGAGGAGGGGCAGAATAGGACAGGGTTACTGCTAATTGCAATTTTAGGCTAATTCATGGTGCTCTGCTCTTATATTCTCTGTCTTGGGAACTTATATAATTGGATAATCATAGCAATGTGGCCTTGGATGGTTAACAGGAAATGACTACACTTCTTTTATAAGATACATTTTCAGCTATTGAATTTAAGCCCTGTTGTTTCCATGATTCATTCTCAGGAAACTAGAAGATATATTAGGATAAATCCTAATGATGGTGCTTCTGACACCAGCCTCTATTCTGAATACCCTTACCTACAAATACTGATAAATTCAGTGTCCATGAGGTTGCTATATTTCCAGGAAAAACATGACATTTCATCAGATAACTGAAAGAAATGCTTACAGGGACTTTCCTGAAAGACACAGACAAATGGAATCAATTGCAAATTAAGGTACAGAAGTCAGAAAGGCCTTATGTATTTCAGGATACCAATGTTTGACCCCAAAATCAGTATCTAAAGTTCACTGTAAACTCAACTGTAAAATCCAAAGTATCCAATTTATTTTTTAGTTGACATTGAGTAACCGTATCAATCCCATACTCCTTTTTATTTCTAATTTATTTATTAGCTATTTTTTAAATTTACATTTCAAATACTATCCTGAAAGTTCCATCTACCCCCCCACCCTGGTCCCCTACCCACCCACTCCCACTTCTTGGCCCTGGCATTCCCCTGTATTGGGGCATATAAAGTTTGCAATACCAAGAGACCTCTCTTCCCAATGATGGCTGACTAGACCATCTTCTGCTACGTATGCAGCTAGAGACATGACCTCTGGGGGTTCTGGTTAGTTCATAGTGTTGTTTCTCTTATAGGGTTGCAGACCCCTTCAACTCCAGTGGTACTTTCTCTAGCTTCTCCATTGGGAGCCCTGTGTTCCATCCTATAGATGATTGTGAGCATCCACTTCTGTATTTGCCAGGCACTGGCATAGCCTCATATTAGACAGCTATCAGGGTCCCTTCAGCAAACTCTTGCTGTCCTATGCAATAGTGTCTGAGTTTGGTGACTGATTATGGGATGGATCCCTGGGTGGGGTAGTCTCAGCATAGTCCATCCTTTCTTATTAGCTCACAACTTTGTCTCTGTAACTCCTTTCATGGTTATTTTGTTCCCTATTCTAAGAATGATTGAAGTATCCACATGCTGGTCTTCCTTATTCTTGATTTTCTTGTGTTTTGCAAATTGTATCTTGGGTATTCTAAGTTTCTGGGCTAATATCCACTTATCAGTGAGTGCATATCTAATGACTTCTTTTGTGATTGGGTTACCTCACTCAGGATGACACCCTCCAGATACATCCATTTGCCCAAGAATTTCATAAATTCATTGTTTTTAATAGTAGAGTATTACTCCATTGTGTAAATGTACCACATTTTCAGTATCCATTCCTCTGTTGAGGGACATATGGGTTCTTTCCAGCTTCTGGCTATTATAAATAGGGCTGCTATGAACATAGTGGAGCATGTGTTCTTATTACCAGCTGGAACATTTTCTGAGTATATGCCCAGGAGAGGTATTGCTGCTGGATCCTCTGGTAGTACTATGTCCAATTTTCTGAGAAACCGCCAGACTGACTTCCATAGTAGTTATACAAGCTTGCAATCCCACCAGCAATGGAGGAGTGTTCCTCTTTCTCCACATCCTTCCCAGCATCTTCTGTCACCTGAATTTTTGATTTTAGACATTCTGACAGGTATAAGGTAGAATCTCAATGTTGTTTTGATTTGCATTTCCCTGATGATTAAGGATGTTGAACATATTTACAGGTGTTTCTCAGCCATTCGGTATTATTTTGTTCTACTATATTGACATAGTTTATATTTTAATTTATTAATCTTACTTATAATATAGATAACACTTCCTTGTGATTATGATATATTAAGGGGAGTCCTTCCTCAACACCATTCAAGTCTCACTTCATCTTCTCACTACTACTCCCCTGAGATTCAATTTGAGTCTATAAAATCCTTACCTGAATTTATAGTAAAGCCATCATAGTATTTGATTTAAGTGAGAAAATTGGGGAATGTGAGTTCTGCTTTGCCTTCTAAAATCCTGTCACGGTCAAGTCATCCAGCTTAGTCTGTGAACTTTGTACTCTTATGTAAAACAAACAAAATGAAATGAAAGAGAAGTCTTATGGTTCTCTACATGTAGAGAGAATATCGGTGTCTGTTTGGATGTGGCACCTGTTAACAATAAATCTGATGGTTTAGACAGGAAATAGGAGGTGGAACTTTCAAGATGTAGAAAGAATTCTGGGAGAGTGTCAGGTGGGAGATTCACCTGGGAAGTTGGGACACAATGGACACATGGTACCTGAGCACAAGTAACCAGCCATGTGGCAGAATAAAGATTAAAACAATTGGTTAATTTAAGTTATGTGCTAGTTGGTGAAGAACTAGCTATATGACTGAGGTATTTATAAATATATTTTGAGTCTGAGTCTTATTTCTGGAAGCCTGGGGCTGGTAGGAAGAATCAGACTTAGCTTCTATATCTAAATGCTCAGAATGTAATGATTATAATATTGTAAGAACTCTTTTTTGGATTTTTCATGTATATTCAATTGTATTTATCACCTTAATTGTCAGTGATTTAGTGAGGAGGAACTTGAATGGAATAGCCTGACTATTCAAAGTAGTAACTGAGAGGAAAATGTGTGTGTGTGTGTGTGTGTGTGTGTGTGTGTGTGTTCAGAGGTCACAAGATATTTTTCTTTTATTTTTTTCCACAGTAATTCATTTATTCCCTTAGAAAACATTCTCCCAAACTGAGCAGCATACAGGACAAATTCTCAGTAGTTTCCTGATTTATTATCTTTTTCATGAATGAGTTTTTATACATCTGAAGGCCTATAATACATTTCTTTTTTGTTTAGTTTGTTTTACTTTTTTTGCCTTATTTCACATGCTCTACAATTTTCCTTGTGTGCATTCTATTTATATTTTTGAACTTAAAACATAAGCTCAGAATTTCCAAAAGAAACTTTCTGTGATCTTACTCCTTAAGTAATTGTTCCATAGATGAGTGATTCTTATAATTATTTTATTTATTTTATATTAATACAAGTTTTGATTTGTTTTTCATTGTATAAAACTAAACTACTTTAATCAAATATACCCCCAAACCTATAGCATTGCTAGAATTCTTTGGTATTGTCCATATGGAACCAATTATTGCTATAACTCTTTGATATTGTCCATATGGAACCAATTATATTTATCACCTTAACTGTTGGTGATTTAATGAGGAGAAACTTGAAGGGAATAGCTCGACGACTATGAACCTCCCAAGTGCAGTAGTATAACTAAAAATTTCATATTTTCTGTTGAAACATTGCTTATACTATTGAAATTTACACAGTATATCCATACCTATATGAGAGATTTCTACATGTTCAGATATGTTATTTTCCCATTATCCAATTGATACCTATCCAATCACTACCCTCTCCATTTATATAAAACCTTCATGAAGCTAAACAAGTGATTTCTACCTAAATTTGTGTAAGTTTAATCACAATTCAATTCACGTTTGTTAATATCAAATCCAATATCTTCAGGTTTAAAAGAAAAAGGAGGTCACCTAGACTCACTGACCAAAAAATATGTTTGTTTTACATCTTAGAATGTACATTAATCTAGGCAAAGTTTACATGTATGAGAAAATATTAATGTAAGAACTGTTAGGTCTGAGTAATGGGATCTGATGCAAGTGATTTTCCTTTAAAGAATTACCTGAAATTCGTATGTTTATCTAGCTACTATCAAGATTTCAGGCTCTTCATACATTTTCATTTTGGAAATGGTACAACTGCCCATTCTTTTGAGTTTTTTCCTATTCTCTCTGGAACAATTTATACATAGGAGTATAATTTATAAGATATTAGTTGAATGTATAAGGAAATGTTTACAAGAAATCTACTTGAAGCTGGATGAAGGAAATCACTGTTTGTTACCCATTAGAGAACATAAATTATCCCAAGGGTACCATGATAGTTCATCTGGACCCTAGGTCAAAAATAGAGGAGTAAATATTGGTTCTGACACACTGGTGGGGACCATTTTCTAGCATGCTACTGCTGTTGTCTAAGGCTTAAAATAACATATTGAAAGGATAATGTAAACACAAAGAAGATTAAATATTTTCTATAAACACTGAGATAAAACTCTTTTCTGTTTTAAAGGAAGCAACATTGTTTAAAGCTAGACTGAGAAAAGAGAAACACTATTCTGTCCCTAAGTGACTTTGGAATAATTCCACTTACCTAAAGCCTAAAAACATTTGAAACCCAAGTAAGAACAGTTTTGCTCCATTAAAATTTATGTTTTTTTTATAAAATACCTCAGGTACTAGTGTGAATGGCATTATCAAAATGTGGACTCTTATCATAACTTTTAACTTCTAGAATTATAGTTATTAACTCAGATTATATAAATACTTTTTTAAGTTAAAGCAAATCCCACATATAATTAAACCCAAAACACTGTAAGAATAAATAACAGTTAATACTGCAAGTTTATTTCATACAATGTTCAATGACAACTGCAGCTGTGCTACTATTTAAAGTATCACTGTGAAATTAATATAATGTACTGCTTAAATTCTATGTGCAGCTCTTGGAGAATAATTTTGAGTGGGTGTGTCTTAGTAACTGTTCTCTTGCTGTGAAGCGATACCATGACCAAGGCAACTCTTATAACAAAAAGAAAGCATTTAATTGGGGGCTTGCTTACAGTTTCAGAGGTTTAGTCCATTATCATAATGGCAGGGGGGATGATGGCACATAGGCAGCCATGGTGCTGGAGCAGTAGCTGATAACATTACAATATGATCGAGAGAGAGAGAGAGAGAGAGAGAGAGAGAGAGAGAGCATGGGCTTTTGAAATCTCAAGACCTACCCCAAGTGAAAGACACACTCCTTCCAAACAAAGCCACACCTAATCACTGCAATGCTTTCAAACAGTTCCACTCCCTGGTGTCCAAGCATTCAAATACATATGATACTATGGTGACCATTAGTATTCAAACCACTACAAAGTGGTAGAACAAAAGAAAAAAATACAGAACAGAGAAAAGAGATTTTTAGCATTTATGAAATCTTTGCAAAGAATCTGCAAAATTCTGTTAATTCAGCATCTACAGGTTCAGTTTAAAAGTCCATCCTTTTTCATTTCCCAATCAAAACTTAACTATTCTATGCAATAGTGCTTCTGAATAATTTGCTTTGTTTTCCACAATTTTCTCACTGCTAGCTCACAAGTATCCCCTCCAAGAACAGATAAGAGTTAATAGTAAAAAAGGACTCTACCCTCTTCATAACTATGTGCAATTTCTGAAAATACAGTGTCTTCAACTGACCTTCAAATGGCATAGCTTATTTAAAGAGATCACTTGCAAGATAATCTTGGATTAGTGTGATAAAAGAATTTAAAACCTCTAAATGATCAGTTAAGTGTCCATTCATCCTAGGCAAAGCCCAGCTATTCTGAATTCTGGGAAAATGAAAGTTGTTACACAACCTAATCTCATACCATCATCTGACAGTTTACTAGTTAGAAAGTTGACAAGCTAAAAGAAATGATCTGTTGTTCACTGAACTTCATTGATTAGGACAACTCCTTAAAAATACAGCCTATAACAAAGCTTAAATGTGCAGATCTTAAATGTAGGTCTACTTCAAAAACACTTACTAAGTTTTCTAGCACCCTCCTGTTCAAAGCCTCAATTAGAAAGTAAATTGGTAAGAGAGCAAAGATACACTTCCATGATTGTGAAGGCATACCTGCTACTTAATACCAATACATTAAATTCATGGAATTTTCCTTCTAATAAACAGGCATGTTCTTGTTTTTAATCATTTTCTTAAAAGCACAGTGCATTAAGGATCATACTCATTTAGTGTATCCTGTGATCATATCTTGAAATACATATGTATAGTTAGTTAACTGAACTTAAATTTTACCATTGCACTGTTTTTATTAGGTATTTTCTTTATTTACATTTCAAATGCTATCCCCTTTCCTAGTTTCCCCTCCAAAAATCCCCTATACCCTCCCCTCTCCCCCTTCTCCCCAACCCACACACTCCCATTCCTTGTCTTGGCATTGCCATATATTGGGGCGTAGAGCCTTCACAGGACCAAGGGCCTCTCCTCCCATTGGTGACCAATTAGGACATCTGCTACAAATAGAGCCAGAAGTTCCACCGTGTTTTTTCTTTGATTGGTGGTATAGTTCCAAGGAGCTCTGAGGGTACTGTTTAGTTCATATTGATGCTCTTTCTATGGGGCATCAGTCCCCTTCAGCTCCCTGGGTATTTCTCTGGCTCCTTCATTGGGGACCTTGTGCTCTGTACAATGGATGACTGTGAGCATCTACTTCTGTATTTGCCAGGCACTGGCAGAGCCTCACAGGAGATAGCAATATCTGCCTAGTGTCTATATTTGGTAGTTGTTTATGGGGTGAATCCCCAAGTGGGGCAGTCTCTGGATGGTCATTCCTTCAGGCTCTGCTCCAAACATTGTCTCTGTAACTCCTTTCATGGGTATTTTGTTCCCCAATCTAAGAAGTAACAAAGTATCCTCACTTTAGTCATCCTTTTTGATTTTCATATATTTTGCAAATTGTATCTCGGGTATTCTGAATTTCTTGGCTAGTATCCACTTATGAGTGGATTATATATTTTAATGAGTCATATGTTATTAAATAAAACAGGGCAAACAATGAAGGGTTTGCTTATTCTCTTTGGTTAATTGTCAAAATGGATGAGTCTCATGAGGTTTTATCCCTGAATGAAAATGGGTGGCTGATGGGGGGTGGAAAAATCCGTTTTCACATGGAATGTGACTCCCACAAGGTTATTCATGTTCCAGTAGATTGTATTACAATGTGCATATGTCATATAGGTAGCCCTAACAAGACTCAGATTATTTCTTTTAAAAAAAGAAAAAAAAGAGCAAAAGTAATTGGGAAAGGAAGTGGAGAGGCTATAAGAAAGGAATCTTAAAGGAGAACAAAGGTGGATTTGGTCAAAATGTATTATATTCATGTTTAATATCAAACCATACTTTTACTACTATCAGCCATCATCTAGTCTTAGTGGTCTGAATTTTTTTTCAACTTTTATTAGATATTTTCTTCATTTACATTTCTAGTGTTATCCAGAAAGTTCCCTATACCCTCCCCTCTCCAAGGACTGCTCCCCTACCCATCCGCTCCCACTTCTTGGCCCTGGCATTCCCCTGTATTGGGCATATAAAGTCTGCATGACCAAGGGGCCTCTCTTCACAATGATGGCCAGCTAGGCCATCCTCTTCTATATATGCTGCTAGAGTCATGAGATCAGGGGGTACTAGTTAGTTCATGGTTATTCTTCCACCTAGAGGGTTGAAGACCCCTTCATCTCCTTGCGTACTTTCTCTAGCTCCTTCTTCCTTGGGAACCCTGTGTTCCATCTAATAGCTGACTGTGAGCTTCCACCTCCATGTTTGCCAGGCATTGGTATATTTTCCCCCGAGACAGCTATATCCGGGCTCTTTCAGCACCATCTTGCTGGCATATGCTATAGTGTCTATGTGGCTGATTGTGGGATGGATCCCTGGCAGCCACAGTCGTTGGGTCCATCCTTTGGATTCAGCTTGACACATAATCTCTATAACTCTTTCAATGTGTGTTTTGTTCTTAATTCTAGGAAGGGGTGACTTATCCACATTTTGATCTTCCTTCTTCTTGAGTATCATGTGTTTAGTAAATTGTATCTTGGGTAGTCTAGGTTTCTGGGCTAATATCCACATATCAGTAAGTACATGGTATGGGAGTTCTTTTGTGAATGGGTTACTTCACTCAGGATGATGGCCTCCAGATCCATCCATTTGCCTAGGAATTTCATATATTTATTGTTTTTAATAGCTGAGTAGTACTCCATTGTGTAAATATACCAAACTTTTTGTATCCATTCCTCTGTTGAGGGACATATGGGTTCTTTCCAGTTTCTGGCTATTATGAATAAGGCTGCTATGAACATAGTGGAACATGTGTCCTTGTTACCAGATGGAATATCTTCTGGATATATGCCCAGTAGAGATATTGCAGGATCTTCCAGTAGTACTATGTCCAATTTTCTGAGGAACTGCCAGACTGATTTCCAGAGTGGTTGAACCAGCTTGCATTCCCACCAACAATGGAGGAGTGTTCCCCTTTATCCACATCCACGCCAGCATCTGTTGTCACCTGAGTTTTTGATCTTAGCCATTCTTACTGGTGTGAGGAGGAATCTCAGGGATGTTTTGATTTGCATTTCCCTGATGATTAAGGATGTTGAACATTTTTTCAGGGGCTTCTCAGCCATTCAGTATTCCTCAGTTGAGAATTCTTTGTTTAACTCTGTGCCCACCTTTTTAACAGGGATATTTGATTTTCTGGTGTCCACCTTCTTGAGTTCTTTTTATATATTGGATATCAGTCCCCTATCTGATTTAGGATTGGTAAAGATCCTTTCCCAATCTGTTGGTGGCCCTTTTGTCCTGTTGACAGTATCTTTTGTCTTACAGAAGCTTTGCAACTTTATGAGGTCCCATTTGTCTATTCTTGATCTTACAGCACAAGCCTTTGCTGTTTTGTTCAGGAATTTTTCCCCAGTGCCCATATCATCGAGGCTTTTCCCCACTTTCTCCTCTGTAAGTTTCAGTGTCTCTGATTTTATGTGGAGGTCCATCAACCACTTAGACTTGACCTTAGTGCAAGGAGATAAGAATAGATCAATTCCCAGTCTTCTACATGATAGCTGCCAGTTGTGACAGCACCATTTGTTGAAAAGGCTGTCTTTTTTTCCACTGGATAGTTTTAGCTCCCTTGTCAAAGATCAGGTGACCATAGGTGTGTGGATTCATTTCTGGGTCTTCAATCCTATTCCATTGATCTACTTGTCTGTTGCTGTACCAGTACCATGCAGTTTTTCTTAGGATTGCTCTGTAGTACAGCTTGAGGTCAGGCATGGTGATTCCACCAGAGGTTCTTTTATTATTGAGAAGAGTTTTCACTAGTCTACCAAAAAACAATAAGGTCTACTTGAACGATTAACAGAAAAGATCTAGGAACTTCTTAACTCAACCTTAAAACTACCCCTAACGTAACTTAGACATCTATCGAAAACCGTGCTATCGGTAAAAATGATATAACTAAGACGGTTAGGTACTCGTACCCTCTAGGAAGGTAGAAGACTGATCTTCCTCAATTGCTTTCTTCAGAGACTTGAAGTTTTTGTCATACAAATCTTTCACTTCCTTCGTAAGAGTCACTCCAAGATATTTTATATTGTTAGTGACTATTGTGAAGGGTGATGTTTCCCTGATCTCTTTCTCAGCCAGTTCATCCTTTGTATAGAGAAAGGCCATCGATTTGTTTGAGTTAATTCTATATCCAGCTACTGCACTAAAGCTGTTTATCAGGTTTAGAAGTTCTCTGGTAGAGTTTTTGGGGTCACTTATATATACTATCATATCATCTGCAAATAGCAATAATTTGGGTTCTTTCTTTCCAATTTGTATCCCCTTGACCTCCTTATGTTGTAGAATCGCTCTGGCTAGGACTTCAAGTACTATATTGAATAGGTAGGGAGAAAGTGGGCAGCCTTGTCTGGTCCCTGATTTTAGTGGGATTGCTTCCAGTTTCTCTCCATTGAGTTTGATGTTGGCCACTGCTTTGCTGTAGATTGCTTTTATCATGTTTAGGTAAGGGCCTTGAATTCCTGATCTTTCCAAGACCTTTATCATGAATGGGTGTTGGATTTTGTCAAATGCTTTCTAAGCATCTAAGGAGATGATCATGTGGTTATTATTTTTGAGTTTGTTAATATAGTGTATTACGTTGATTGATTTCCGTATATTAAACCATCCCTGCATCCCTGGGATGAAGCCCACTTGGTCATGATGGATGATCGTTTTGATGTGTTCTTAGATTCGGTTGGCGAGAATTTTGTTGAGTATTTTTGCGTCGATATTCATAAGGGAAATTGGTCTGAAGATCTCTTTGTTGTGTCTTTGTGTGGTTTAGGTATCAGAGTAATTGTGGCTTCATAGAATGAATTGGGTAGTGTACCTTCAGATTCTATTTTGTTGTATAATTTGAGAAGAACTGGAACTAGGTCTTCTTTGAAGGTCTGATAGAACTCTGCACTAAACCCATCTGGTCCTGGGCTTTTTTTGGTTGGGAGACTATTAATGACTGCTTCTTTTTCTTTAGGAGATATAGGGCTGTTTAGGTCATTAATCTGATCCTGGTTTAACTTTGGAACTTGGTATCTGTCTAGAAAGTTATCCATTTCATCCAGATTTTTCCAGTTTTTTTGAATATAACCTTTTGTAGAAGGATCTGATGGTGTTTTGGATTTCCTCAGGATATGTTGTTATGTCTCCCTTTTCATTTCTGATTTTGTTGATTCGGATGCTATCCCTGTGCCCTCTAGTGAGTCTGGCCAAGGGTTTTTCTATCTTGTTGACTTTTTCAAAGAACCAGCTCCTGGTTTGATTGATTCTTTGGATAGTTCTTTTTGTTTCCACATGGTTGATTTCACCCCTGAGTTTGATTATTTCCTGCTGTCTACTTCTCTTAGGTGACTTTGCTTCCATTTGTTCTAGAGCTTGCAGATGTGCTGCCAAGCTACTGGTGTAAGCTCTCTCCATTTTTTTTGTAGGAGCTCAGAGCTATGAATTTACCTCTCAGGAATGCTTTCATTGTGTCCCATAAATTTGGGTATGTTGTGTCTTCATTTTCATTAAATTCTAGAAAGTCTTTAATTTTTTTCTTTATTCCTTCCTTGACCAAAGTATCATTGAGTAGAGTGTTGTTCAGTTTCCAAGTGAATGATGGTATTCTGCTACTTATGTTGTTATTGAAGAGCAGCCTTAGACCATGGTGATCTGATAGGATGCATGGGACAATTTCGATATTTTTGAATCTGTTGAGGGCTGTTTTGTGGCCAATTATGTGATCAATTTTGGAGAAGGTGCCATGAGTTGCTTAGAAAAAGGTATATCCTTTTGTTTTAGGATGAAATATTCTGTAGGTATCTGTTAAGTCCATTTGTTTCATAGCTTCCATTAGTTCGAATGAGTCTCTGTTTAGTTTCTGTTTCCAGGTCTGTCCATTGATGAGAGTGTGGTGTTGAAGTCTCCCACTATTATTGTGTGAGGTGCAATGTGTGTTTTAAGATTTACTAAAGTTTCTTTAATGAAAGTGGTTGCCCTTGCATTTGGAGCATAGATATTCAGAATTGAAAGTTCCTCTTGGAAGATTTTGCCTTTGATGAGTATGAATTGCCCCTCTTTTTCTCTTTTGATTATTTTGGGTTGAAAGTCTATTTTATTCGATATTAGAATGGCTACCCCAGCTTTTTTCTTTGGACCATTTTCTTGGAATATTGTTTTCCAGCCTTTCACTCTGAGGTGGTGTCTGTCGTTTTTCCTGAGGTGTGTTTCTTGTAGACAACAAAATTTTAGGTCCTGTTTGTGTAGCCAGTCTGATAGTCTATGCCTTTTTATCGGAGAATTGAGTCCATTGATATTAAGCAATATTAAGGAACAGTAATTGTTGCTTCCTGTCATTTTTGTTTTTAGAATTTGGATTCTGTTCTTGTGGCTGTCTTCTTTTAGGTTTGTTGAAGGATTACTTCCTTGCTTTCTCTAGGGCAGAGTTTCTGTCCTTGTATTGGTGTTTTTCTGTTTAATAGGAAACTTCCCGACCTAAGCACCTTTCTATAACACACTTAAACTTAAACAGCACCTTATGAAACCAAAGAGGGAGATACCATTTACTCTCAAAACGACCCATATCATCGGACCCGACCGTGAACACAAGAGAATCACAGACATATTAGAGACAGGTACTAGAAGACCGATTCATAGTCTCTGGTGAGAAGTCTGTAGTAATTCTGATAGGCCTGCCCTTATATGTTACTTGACTTTTTTCCCTTGCTGCCTTTAATATTCTGTCTTTATTTAGTGTGTTTGTTGTTCTGATTATTATGTGTTGGGGGAATTTCTTTTCTGGCCCAGCCTATTTGGACTTCTATAGGCTCCTTGTATGTTTATGGGCATCTCATTCTTTAGGTATGGAAAGTTTTCTTCTATTATTTTGTTGAAGATATTTACTGGCACTTTAGTTTGATAGTCTTCCTTCTCATCTACTCCTATTATTCTTAAGTTTGGTCTTCTCATTGTTTCCTGGATTTCCTGGATATTTTTTGTTAGGATCTTTTTGCATTTAGCATTTTCTTTGATTGTCTTGTCTATGCTCCCTATAGAATCTTCTGTGCCTGAGATTCTCTCTTCTATCTTTTGTATTCTGTTGCTGGTGTTCATATCTATGGTTCCTGCTTTTTTTCCTATGGTTTCTATCTCCAGGGTTATCTCCTTTTGGTTTTTCTTAATTGTTTCTACTTCCATTTTTAGGTCCTGGATGGTTTGTTTCATTCCATCATTTGTTTGGTATTGTTTTCTTGTAACTCTCTAAGTATTTCCTCTTTAAATGCTTCTAGTTGTTTATCTGTGTTTTCCTGTAACTCTCTAAGTTTTTCCTCTTTAAATGCTTCTCGTTGTTTATCTGTGTTTTCCTGTATTTCCTTCTTATGGTCCTCCATCATCATCATGACCAGTGACTTTATATCCATGTCCTGCTTTTCTGGTGTGCTGTTGTCTCTAGGACTTGATGTGGTGGGTGAGTTTGTATCTGGTGATGCCCAGTACCCTTGGATTCTGTTTCTTCTGTTTTTATGCTTGCCTCCTGCCATCTCTGCCCGAGGAGACCTGGCGTTGGTGCAGACCAGAAGGAACCGCTGTTCTGCCCTGGGCCTTTATCAATCTCCTGGCTGATGTCTCAAGTTCCACGAGATTGGGCCGGAACAGAGGCTGTGTTCCCCTGCTCACCTCAGGTCCCAAGATAGCTTGAGGAGTCCCAAAAGAGCCTAGGACAGTGCACAGCACCTGTGGCCTGAGACCGGAGCTGGTGCTGGGTGGGCCGGACCAGACCGGAAGGGAGAGGCTGTTCTGCCCTGGGCCACTATCAATCTCCTGGCTGGTGTCTCAGGTTCCACGAGATTGGGCTAGATCAGAGGCTGTGTTCCCCTGCTCACTTGAGGTCCCAAGATAGCTTGGAGGGTCCCGAAAGAGCCTAAGAGAGTGCACAGCGCCTGAGGCCGGGGCCCTGAGCTCCTGATGTGATCTTAAAGTCCTGGGAGTTGCTGGGATCAGAGGAAAGATGGCGGGGTAGAGGGTGCTCTGGCTGGAAGAGGCCCAGTATCCAGTGGGACGGAGTTCTTGGATCCTGCCCCTGCGGGCAACTGTTGAGCCACTGCTACCAACACCACCTCTGCACTCCACTCACGCGTAATCCCGATGCGATCTTAAAGTCCTGGGGTGTGTAAAGCACAGGACAGGCCCTAGTTGCGTCTGCTGGGCTCAGAGGAAAGATGGCGGGGTGGGGGGTGCTCTGGCTGGGAGAGTCCCAGCCTCTGGTGGGGCGGAGTTATCAGATCCTGCCCCTGTGCGCAACTGCTGACCCACTGCTCCCAACACCACCTCTGCACTGCACTCACGTCTAACCCTGATGAGATCTTAAAGTCCTGGGGTGTGTGAAGCGCAGGACAGGCCCTAGCTGCGTCCGCTGGGCTCAGAGTAGTGCCCTGAATTTATTAAATTGTTTCATAGGAAGAGAAAAATTCAGCTAAGGTACAGCAGGACAATATTAATAATAACTAGGTAGAGTAGAAAGGACATAAAAGCAGAGTAGGAAAAAAAAAACTTGCAGAAGATTTCTGATTCCAAATATTGCCAAGATTTTGCCCTTCTGGTTTTGTCCATAAAGCCTTAGATAAGTTCCATAGAACTGTGTTCACCCAATGTAGTAGAAAATGAGCCAGTATTTCAGAAATACTTCAAATAACAGAAATGAGTAAAATTTGTGGCTAGTGTGACCCCAGAGCAAATAAAGCATGGGTTAAGATAAAAATGAAGTTTAATTTGAGTATGCTTAAGGTTTACTTTGAGATTATAATATAATTACATTTCTCCCTTCCCTTTCCACTTTCTTTCTCTTTATTATTCTTCAAATCAAACTCTTTTTCACTAGTTATTACAAACATATGTGTATTTGTATATATTATATACACTATATGTATATATGCCTATTTATATACTGATCATTTCATTAATATTACTCATATGTATATTTGCAAGGATGCCTATTTGACACTGGACAACTAGTGTGGTCTTCCTTGGGGAAGACCACCTTTCTCACATGCAGCTTTCCTCAGTTGCCTACCATTGTTTGGGGTGGGTTGTGACCCCCTGGACTTATCCCCTTCCCTATTAGACATATATCATATCTGTTCAGCTCACATTAGAGTAGTCATGTTGGTGAGAATACATGGTTGCAGCTTCTAAAATTCCTAGGAGGCACAATCTCACAGCAAACTCCCTGATCTTCTGGCCTTTACAATCTCTCTGCAGTTTTCCAGAAGGTTCCCTGAACCTTGGGTATATGAGTATTTTGTAAATGTATTCATTAGGACTTGGATCCAGGACTTTACATTTTGATTGATTTTGTGGGGGTTTTTTTGTTTGTTTTTGTTTTTGTTTTTGTTTTGTATAAGTCTCTGTCAGTCATAGATAAGTTGCCTTGAGGAGGGGTGAATATTATACTTATATGAGGTTATAAGGAAAATAGTTTATAGATTGTTAGGGATTATGCTGGTTTAGTAAAGGAAAGGTTGTAGATTCTCCTCTAATAAGCAGAATTTCAGTGGCACTGAGTATTTAGCTAGGTTTCCATTACCACACATGATCTCCCTTTTCTTGAGCAGCTCTTCAGTCCAATTAGAGAACTGCTGGTTACAGCCAAGATATACATGTATGATCTCACCATGTGAGCTGTTGATGCTGCTCATAGGTGTCAAAGTTGTGTAGGACTGTTGATTGCTTTCTTCCCTTGGAAGCTTGTATGGAGCTTTCTGGTATTATGAACACTGGTCATCATGGATGCAGCATTCAGTTTAGTGTTCCTGGGTTCTGAAGTGGATGGTGTCTTTAGCAGTAGAGACTTACCTTCTCTCTCTGGTGAGCATCCAAAGGTAATGGCAGTAGGCTGTATGTTTCTGAGACACTCTTGTTGAGCCCTGGCCAGCAACTTAAAATAAGGTTTCCCAGGTCTGGTATTGGGGTTTTTGTTACTTGGACTTGGCACTAGGTTAGCTCACTCAATATGATTGTTTCTAGTTCTATCAGTTGACTTGCAATGCTCATGATTCCAAATCCTTTCCACTTAATAGAGCGGTATGTTCATGAAAGTAAAAGGAACAATGTATCAGATAGGAATATAAGTAGAAAGATTTCTACAAATATTCTAGATAGTTATTACAAAAGAACTCAAATTATGCCAAAAGGACAGAGCTCATAAAAATAATCTGTATCAGTCATTTTGTTTTCCATTTGCTGGTACTTGTAAATTAATACCTTATCTTTTTCAGACAGTAATAATACTGAGAGCAAGTTACCAGGAAAATTAATTAAGAGTTGGAGATATAGACAGCATCAGGAAGCTTAACACAGATATGTTTCTGTTGCTTTTTATTAAAATAAATTGAAATTATTTATCTTCAATTGGTAACAATATAAATGGAAACACTTGAAATTTCCTTTGAATATGTAATGAAATATTACTCTAACTCCCATATTGATATCCTGTAATGTTCTCAGCACTGAGAAAAGCCCATGAAAATAGCAATACCTTAATTAGCTAGTATTCAATGATAAATTGGAGAAAGTTGCTTTGGAATCTAGGAAGGGAGAAGATAGTAGATTGGTTTAAAAGTCTCTCAAGTCACTATTACATGTTTTTCAAGCACACGTGTATTGAATTATTAAAAGTGTGCAGATCCAAAGAAATAAGTTACACTAAATACCATGGTGAAACCAAATAAAAGGTTTTGCTTCATTTAGTAACTTAATCAACACTATTTTAGCTATCAAGGCAAATTTGAAACCTCATTTTATTGATGCTTCTTATGATATGAAAAAGCAATTAAATCAACTACCAAATTTTATTTATCAATGCCCTCAAATATGTAATCTATAAAAAAATAAGCTATATTCCTTAAGATGTTCTTTTGTAAGGAGTTGTACAATCCTAGAATTATTAATCAAATTATTTACAGAATTACATCAGATACCATACAGAATTTAGTAATGATAGCTGTGTGCAATAATTACATGGAACATTACCTCCACTGGAAACCATGGTAACTGATCAGTTACTGTTTCAACCTGCCACCATAGCTGAGAATGGCACAAAAGAAAAAAGATATCCATCATCACACAAGACAAACTGCAGATAATGGCAGAGGTTTAGGATTTATCTATAATTTACCTAAAGTATTGTTTCAATAATAGCCAAAATTTTCCTGTGATTGACTTATACATGCAGATATAAATTAGAATGTCAATATGGTGATAATTAAAAAGGACACACAGAGAGACTAATATTAAAATATTTTATTAGTGATTTTATTTTATAGGGAGAATTATAGTGATGAGGAACAAAATAGTTTCTTGGAAACCAACTAAATAGTAACCATAGCCTTGATTTTCAGCCTGTATCCTATAAAGATTACTAGGACTTGAGAACATCAATGCTAATCTTTTACATGTGAATTTCTCTTTAAATATTCTAAGATGAGTTGTCTATCTTGTACTATTAATTTCTTTGTTGGAAAGGGAAATGTAGGAAAATCCTCTAAAACTCATGAAGGGATGAATGAAAATTTCCCTTTGAAAATCTAAACATTTCGTTCTTATGGGACTATCATAGATCAGGACATACTGCCAGACCCTGACAAATACAGAGACATATGCTCATAGTCAACCATTGGACTGAGCATGGGGTCCCCAATGGAGGAGTTAGGGAAAGGACTGAAGGAGCTGAAGGAGTTTGCAACTCCATAGGAAGAACAAACAGTATCAACCAACCAGATCCCCCCATAACTACCAGGGACTAAACCACCAATCAAGGAGTACACATGGAGGGACCCATGGCTCCAGCTGCATATGTAGCAGAGGATGACCTTGTCAGGCATCAATGAGAGAAGAGGCCCTTGGACCTGTGAAGGGTTGCTGCCTCAATGCAGTGGAATGCGAGGGCAGGGAGGTGGGATTGGGTGGGTAGATGGGGGAACACCATCATGGAAGCAGGGGGAGGGGGAGGTGATAGATGGTGTTGGGGGGGGCAGGGAACAGAATAACATTTGAAATGTAAATAAAGAAAATATCCAATAAAAAGTAAATTAAAAAAATAGCATTGACTAAGAAATAAAGTAGCTGATTCTTCATCCTCTTTTCTATCACCCAGAGCATGCCTATCATTTTTCTAAAAAAATGCTTACTATGCTTACCTAATATGCTTACTGATATTTATATTACTTATACATATGATGTACAATGTACCAAACAAATCAACTATTGACTCGAGAGAAGCCATTTTGCCTTTCTTATTCTGAAGAGTAATCTTAAGGCTTAGTTTGTTCCCCACACAACACTACAAGTAGTCCTTCCCTAAAACACAAAAATAATACAAAAATACAAAATAAAAACAGGATATAGAAATTTTGGAAAGACCAAGAAATTAAGCCAGTATCCATGAAGCCATGATAAATTCTATTTAGTATGGACATTTCTATTAGATCCCTGGATTCAACTTTGACAGTACTCTGGATACTCAGTAATGTAAACTGGACAATAAAGCTCCTCTTCACAGGAACTTCAAGCACTAAATGCCTCTACCTCCCTGTCTATAAGGAGAGATTCTAGGCCAAGACACGGGTGCTACTTCTATCCCCTAAACTCCTCTAGGTAGATCCTGGGTCAAATTAAAGACACTAGACATGAGAAAAGTCATATAATATCATCATCAAAACTGTTATCTTTGGGACACAGAAACTGGTTCAAATGGTTCTAAAAAGTTAAAAGCCTAACTTTTAATCAGATAATTACTTTAGATATTTATACCATCATTTTTTTTTTCTGTCAATGTAGACTCAGGTATTAGTTTATATCTTGGGTCAGAAACAATGTTGCTTTGTTTGTTTGTTTGTTTGTATATTTTTCCATGGTGATCCAGTTTTGGGCACTGAGAGGGTTTTTTTTTTTTTTTTTTTTTTTTTTTTTTTTTTTTTTTTTTTTTTTTTTTTTTTTTTTTTTTTTTTTTTTTTTTTTTTTTTTTTTTTTTTTTTTTTTTTTTTTTTTTTTTTTTTTTTTTTTTTTTTTTTTTTTTTTTTTTTTTTTTTTTTCAGTTTGTTTCCATGTCCTTTACACATCATCCTTCTTAAGAAATTCAATCAATATCTCATGCAGAATCATGACACAACACTATTCCTGAGTGTATTCCCCAAGAAAAACTGTTCAAAATCAGATGCCATCTCAGGAATTGTTCTCTTTTAATATAATTACCGAGCAATGAATGTTCAGTGTATATGTCATCAGTCTTGTATTTTTCCTATAGCTTCCTTTAACATTAATTAATCATCTTATTCATTTATATTTCTAATAAAATTTCCCTTCCTTTTTTGCCTCTATGAGGGTGCTCTTACACCCACTCCCACCTCACTGCTCTAGCATGCCCCTACACTGAGGCATCAGGCTTCCACAGAACCAAGCATCTCCCCTCCCCCTGATGTCCTGTAAGCCATCCTCTGGTACATACATATGTATTTGGAGCCATGAGTCACTCCATGTGTACTCTTTGTTTGAAGGTTTAGTCTCTAGAAGTTCTGAGGGGTCTGGTTACTTGATATTGTTATTTGTGTGGGGTTACAATTCCCTTCGGCTCTTACAGTCCCTTAATGACTTAAAGGTTTCAATTCTGCTTCACATGTTTATTTAAAAATATATACTGATAGTGCTGAAAGGTCAAATGAATAGTTTCTCTTTATGTGGCAGTGCAAGCATAGACAGAACTTTGCATTCTATAAAGCATCTCACAGAATCTCGTTTATTGCCAACACAATCTGTCACTGACTTTAGAAACAATAACTGTATCATTTCATTTCTCACTCTCAAGAAGTATCTGGACCTGATCTCAGGGAGACAAATTTTATTTTTTTCCTATGCTTCCAAAGATGTATTAATCTCAGAAGTTGATTATTAGAAAAAATATATATCTATGAAAGAAAACAGAAAGCATGGATCTTAGAGAAAATGAACAGAAGGAAATTCAAGGGTATTTTGAAGTTATTATTGATTCTTTTTCTAGTATGAAAACAAAAGGCTTACAACTCCTAAATTAAAGAACTGGGGTAACATTAAAACATCACCATTTTTATCTATGCAAGTAAAGAAGTTGTGTGCAGTTGAATTCTAAAATTACCAGTGCATTTTCGCTTTAAGGGTCTTACTCTCTTGAACTTGGCTCCAAGATATTTTTGTGAGTCCCTTCACCCTGAAATCAACTTTTTCATCCATAATTTGTTCCAATGCTATTTTTTTCAAATAAAGTTGTTAAGTTATAATTCCACATAATACATAAAGTTTTATAAGTTTGTAGATATGTATATACATTCACACTAACATGTTGACAGTCTAGGTGATAATCATTCATATTCAGCACATCCCAAAGTGTTCTAGTGTGCCTTCTTAAATTTTGTTTTGTTTTGTTTTGATTGAGACATGTTCTTTTTGTCTGTAGTCCTGCCTGTTCTGGAACTTACTTTGTAAACAAGGCTGGCCTAGAACCCTTCTGGTTTGTTTGTTCACTTGGTGTGTGTGTGTGTGTGTGTGTGTGTGTGTGTGTGTGTGTGTGTGTATGTAGTGTGCCTTTATGTGTGATAAGTACTCAACATGAGATTTACTCTTAACAAAATTTCAGCAGACAATACTTAATTACATAATGCCTAACTGTATATTGTACAGTACACATAGCAACAATATTCATTTAGTGTATAAATCTATCCATGAAGACATAGCTAGTATATGCCTCCTGACAGAAAACACTTGGTTACTATTTAAGGATTCACAGCATTGATGATTATATTTTGTGGTTTGAACAACTCATATCTCAGTGCTTGTAACCAACCATAAAATTCTTAGAATATTGACTTAAGTTTCTACAGTATGATTATAGAAATAAAGGAACATAAGGAAGACAGACACAGCCTAAAAATAATAGTAGTTTAAGACAGAGGAAAGCTATGAGAAACACTTTTCAGGTGACCTCTGATTTCTAGTCAATATCCCACATGCCACAAACTCTCTACTTCGCAGATCTATTCATTATTCTCATTATTTTAGTTCTCCCTCCCTCCCTTTCTTTCTTTCTTTCTTTCTTTCTTTCTTTCTTTCTTTCTTTCTTTCTTTCTTTCTTTCTTTCTTTCTTTCTTCAGTCTATATAGTGATTGTAGTCCTACCCACCTCCTTCCAGTCCAAACTTTACAAATCCTTCCCTCCATTACCCCTTCTCCTTCTCCTCAGAGAACCAAAAGTACCCCTTGGTACCACTCTGCCCTGGGACATCAAGTCACAGCAGAACTAAGTACTCTCAGTGAAGCCCAACTAGTCAGTCCAGGTAGGAGAAGAGGATCCAATGGCAGGCAACAAAGTCAGAGACAGCTCCTGCTCAAATTGTTACTGGACCCATATGATGGACCAAGCTGCATATCTGCACATCTATATAGTGGTACTAGATCTAGCCCAAGAATGCTCTTTGGTTGTTGGTTCAGTCTCTTTGAATGCCCATGGGCCTAGGTTAGTTGATCGTGTAGGTCTGGTAGTGTCCTTGACTCCTCTGTCTTGCTCAATCCTATCCCCCACTCTTCATAAGACTCCACAAACTCCACTTGATGTTAGGTTGTGGGTCTCTGCATCTGTTTCCATCAGCTTCTAAATGAATCATGTCAGCAGATATGCTATACTCCTGTCTGTAAGCATAGCAGAGTATTAGTAGTGTCAGGAGTTGCTCTCTTACATGGGATGTGTCTCAACTTGGGCCAGGCATTGGTTGGACATCACCTTAGTCTCTCATCTGTCTTTATCTCTGTGCATCTTGTAGGCAGGACAAATTATGGGACTCAGATTTTAGAGATGGTTCAGCCATTAAAGGATAGACTCAGAACCAATAATATTTCAATTCTTTTTGATCCTGTATTCTTTAGAGATACTTAGCCTATCTTTAGAAGAAAATGTGAGAAGTAACGTGCAGTACAAAACAGGGTCAATAATTAAAAGAGATATAATGGAAGCTTTAAGAATTCAGGAGAGATGTGCACAAATATAAGGAAAATTGCTTTTCCCAAATTACTCCTGATTTATATTACATCCATTATAAATTGCCACATATTACCAAATTTTCTGTCAATATATGCCCTTTGAACAATAATCAGTAAAGATGTATGACTTTAAAACATGTGTTTCCAACTTTAGTGCACATCAGAATCATCTTTGTGGTTACTAAGTCCCAGACTGCTATGCCTATCCCAGAGTCTCGGATTAAATAGATGCAGGATGGGGTTTGAGAAATTGTCTTTCTAGCAAATATTCAAGTGATGCTAAAACTGTTTTTCTGCCGACTGTGCAAGTAAAAGCATAAAAATCTGAAAACCCGAGTTCCATCTCAAGAACACATGGTAGAAGGTGGCATCTCCCTACAGCAGTTCTTTGGCTACCACACATGTGCCTCATTCACACTACTAACAAATAAAACCTGAGGTCTAAATTTTGAGAACCAGTTTTAAGTCAAAGGTTCTCAAGTCTTACAGTTTCAAATAATTATAAAGCTACATTCTAGACCAATTAAATTAGAACACTGCCAGTGTCCCCCACTTGCAGTTTTGAATGCACTGCAGGTTATTTTGAGACATCTCCTAATGTAGTATTCCCACTTTAAGTAAATATCAACCGGTTTCTAGTAAGATAATCACATGTAAGAGAAAGAAACAGATCTGACCAAAATTCAGTAACTAATTCTGGTACATGTAGTCATATTTGTGCAAGTAATGAAACACATCTAATTTCTGGAAATGGTTAATATATACCTAAGAGAAAAGAGTAAACCTCTACCTTCCTCATATAGAAATAAATTTTTGCAGCTTATATGATGTCTTCTAGCAGAAATATTAGGGAAGTAGTATATCTTGAACAACAGAGACAAAGACAGTATCTCCTCAAAAAACATGTAGGAGGACCGAAGGGGTGAATTTACTAATTTTGACAATGCTGCAAAAATGTGGCAGCATTTGATCTGTTTTTATACACAGTAGAACCAGAGGAAAGCAATATTACTTCTAAAATTTCTTACATATGATTTTAATTATGCATACAGTTCATTAATACATTAATATATCATATATATTTAGCTAATATAAGGTTATAAAAACTATATATTCAAGTAGATCAACAGTCGTCTACAGACTTTCTGGTTTAGAGAATTGGGGACTTCTTTCTGAAAGTGGTAGCACTTGGGCTGACCTTCATAAAATAAGTATACATGTATCAAGTAACTTCAGAATATGGATGATTTTCCAAAAATAAAAAGAGTGACACAAGTGAAAAAAGCCAATAAGAGAGCAAATGTTGAGCAGTAAGGTACCACATGTTGAAAAAGCAATTGACTACTAAATGATGGAGGTGATATGATAAAGAAATTGTGCTGTCATTCCATGTTTTTTAGTAGTGACTCTTCAGTATAATACATCTAATTAGAATTCTGATTATGACTTCTCATCTTTTCATCATGCTTTATATCTCATCAGAGATTTCTGAAAGTTTTCAAAGATGATTCTAACTAGTGACTTAATAACAATCTTGGTAAGTGTCATCTTGCTTTCCTCTACAGCCACAGAATCCCATGAAATCATGAGTAGAAAAATCATGTTATATGTACTGAGCATTGCAGCTATCTGTGGATATATGGAAAGCATCACAAAAAGAATGTTCCCAATAAACTTTCCTTTAATACCCATAAAAAGAAATTCTACAGATAGAAGAAGATAAATATTTGAAACTCTTACCCACATAAGTATAAGGAATAGATGAATAGAAAAAAAAAACCTTTTGCTCATTCTTAGATAAATGAATACAATTTAATTCAAAATAATAAAATATGTTGTATTAAAATATGCTATATATCTTACAAGTATTTATCTTGTCTAATGTATATGTTTACATGTAAGTGAAATGGATTAAAATAATAATATAATAAAACAGAGTGAATTCTTATAATATACATATACTGTACATGAAATATTATAGAGTTGTCTGAAAACCGAGTTAGATTAGTTGTCCTCTGCAAACTCTAGGACAACCACTAAGAATATTTACATGCTAAGACAGAAATGGAATTATATAATGTGTTCAACTAAAAGCATTAAAATGCAGGGAAAATAGAGGAAGAGAAAACCAAGAACAAAGAACAATGACTACAGATAAATAACATTAATAAAATAAATACCACTGCAATTACATTAATAATATAAGCAGGTTGTATGGCAATGCTCAGTATTGATAGATTAAAATAAATAAATACCTAGAGGATAACAAAAGAACAAAATTATGTTATCTACATGCAAATTAATTTAAAATGTAATAGATTAAAATCAGTAGAATGATAATTACCATAAAAATATTAATATTTTTTAAAAAGATGCTGTTCCAATTCATACAACGTTAACTTCAAAGAGAAAAACTTATCAAGAGTAAAGATCAACTTTAGCATATCCATTGGTGTCATCCTTGTTTAGCTTACATTTTAGCAGTTATTTTGGTGAAGTTCAGTAATACGAAGTATATACATATAAGTAGGTGAAAATAATTAATGGAAAAAAAGCTATGAATTTGACAGTGAACAAAGAAGGGTATATGGCAGTGTTTGAAGGGAAGAAATGGAAGAGGAAAATGTAATAACATTATAACATCAAAATAAAGATTAAAGATAAATCTTTCTCAAAAACATGTCTGTAAACTTTATTTTAAAAAGTTAACAAATGCAATAATAATAATAACACATAGAATTTTCCCAGGTATTAAAAGCCAGATCAACAACCCCAAATCAACTAAAATAATCCATTCAATCAATGGGTTGAAGATTAAACATTGCATGTTTTTATCTGTAGATACAGAAAATACATATGACAACATCTAACATTTACTCTTGGTGAACCATCTCTGTAAACTAGGAATACAGAGAAATAGTTTCAAGTTGATAAAGAGCATTAGTAAAAATATTAGAGCTAGCATACTTGATTATAAGAACCTAAAGCTTTCTTACTAAGAGCAATAACAGAGGATGGCCGTAGTCTTCAGCCAACCTTTTTTACTCCATTCTGTATAATACTAGGTAATGTAGTAATATAACACAAAGCAAAAAATGTATATATGTTGGAAATTTGTAAACATTTGAAAACATGTCATTGTTCACAGATGATAGTAACTGTCAGTATAGAAGGAATTAAGCACTTCTGGAAGAAATAGCCAATTTTAACAGTCATAGGAGATGACATGAACTTATAAAATTAATAAATTTCTTATACACCAGCACTGGATAAACAAGAAAGTAAAAACATGATATTATTTACTTATTCTACCAAAACCAGGATTAAATTTAATAGAAATACATATAAAATCTCTATGAAGAAAACAACAGAACTGAAAAATGAAATTAGTAAATTAATGGAGATATACTCCATATTCATGAAAAAGAAAATAGAAGTTTGTTAAAATGTCCCAATCTCGCTGGCCGTGGTGGCACACGCCTTTAATCTCAGCACTTGGGAGGCAGAGGAAGGCAGATTTCTGAATTCGAGGCCAGGATGGTCTACAGAGTGAGTTCCAGGACAGCCAGGGCTATATAGAGAAACTCTGTCTCAAAATAACAAAAACAAAACAAAACAAAGAAGCCCCGATCTCATATATAGATTTAACCCAACTTTTAATTTTGCTATAACTACAGCTTCTCTAAATAGTAGTCTTAAAAATATGGCACTTCTTACAGAATTTGTCATCTGAACTGAATACTGAAAATCTTCATTTTATTTCTAATTCAATCTTTCATTCTCATACTGAACCTAAGAGATAAAGTCTACCTTTTCAAATTTATAGACAAGAAAATAAAATCTTAAAACATGAGTACATATTTTCCTGAAGTACACAGCTTACCACCCAAGAAGAGAATCTAAATGGTAACACTTAAGCCATTTTAAAATATATGGGCTCAATGATAACCATATAACAACACAATTATGCTATTATAACATCAAAGTGGCTTAAGACAATATGTGAACTAATGAATTTAGCTGTGTTTCAATAAAACTTCATTTACAAAAAGTAGACAATGGAGCAGATGTAACCAGCATGCTATCATTCCATTTTCTTCCATTCTTACACAAGACTTATGTAAGTTTCTTGATGTAGATTTTAGGAAAAGCATTACCCTTTATATCTTTATATTTCCAACCAATATCAAGCACAGAAGCATTTTTTTAATTGTCATCCAATGAATATTTCTTGATAGAATGACTTATAAATAAATTTATTCAGCTAATACTTGATACCTATTTTCTAGACAGTATTATAAGCACACATACACACACATGCTTTATATCTGATTATACAGATAATATGTGTGTGTGTGTGTGTGTGTGTGTGTGTGTGTGTGGAAAAACAGAAATCATTGCCTCTGTTGGACATAAAAATCTATAAATTTAAAAGTCATACAGCAAGTATCTATTAGTTTCTTAATGTTGCCATAACAAATCACTGGATCAAGCAATACCAATATACCATTTTACTGTTATATAGGTCAAAATTCCAGCAAGTGTCTTACCAATTGTAAATGCAGACTTTGTTAGCAGAGCTATATTTCTTTCTGGAAGATCTAGTGTTAGATTTATTTCCTCATTCATAAGGTTCTTGACAGACTTCGGTTCCTTAAATATAGCGCCCTATAAATCTCAGAACAAGCAATGGTACATTGAATCATTCTCCTACTGCCATGTTTATCACTGACTATAAACAAGAACATTTTTCTTATTTTAAAGACTCATCTGAGTCAGGTGAGTCAGTTTGAATAATATCACACAATCACATCTCAAATCCCTTTTAAAACATTTTTTCCAATTTTTTTTCATAGTTTGGTCATGTTTTCTGCCTTCCCCAAATCAATTTCCAGGTCCTCCCCACCTTCCTATCTACTCAACTCTGTCTCTGTGTCTCTGTGTCTCTCAATTATAAAAAAATGAAGATAAATCAAAACAAACAAAAGACCCAATAAGGCAAAACAAACAAACAAACAAACAAACCCTGCCAAAATAAAACACGCCCACTCTGAAACAAAAGAAAACATGGAGTTCATTTTGTGTTGGTTAACCACATCTCAATGTCCTTAATCTCAGTGTCTGTTGTGGTGTGGAAGTAAAATACCACTCTACATAGGCTTTGAACATCTGGTTCTCAGCTAATTGCAGTTTGGGAGGCTATGTTGCTTTTTGAAGATGGGCTTAATTGGAAACACTGAGTCTCTCAGCGGCTAGGTAGGCCTTTAGGCTTGTAGCTCAGCCATGCTTCCTGTACTATCCTTTCTTTTTTTAATTAATGATTTTATTTATTTACATTTGAAATGTTGCCCCTCTTTCCCGTCCCCCCTCTCAGAGTTCTTCACCCCATTTTCTCTCCTCTTTGCCTCTGAGGGTGCTCCCCCTCTACCTGCCAGGCATCCCTCTTTCTTGGAGCCATCAAGTCTCTACAGGATTAGGCACATCCTCTCCCACTGAGGCCAGACAAGGGAGGGGGCAGTACTAGCCCATATATGCTCTTTGATTGGTGGCTTCATCTCTGGGAGCTCTGGTGGAATCTGGGGGAGTTCACACTGTTGTCCTCCTTCCACTCCTTCAATCCTTCTGCTAATTATTCCATAGAGGTCTTTGACCTTAGTTTGATGGTTGGATTTAAGTAGCTACATCTGTCTCAGTCAGCTTCTGGTAAAGCCTCTCAGAGAACAGCCATGTTAGGCTCCCATGTGCAAGAACAATATAGCATTAGTAATAATGTTAGGGTTTGGTGCCCACCCATGGGATGGATCTCAAGTTGGTCCTGACATTGGACAGCCTTTCCTTTAGTCTCCGCTCCATTTTTGTCCCCGCATTTCATTTAGACAGGAACAATTCTAGGTTAAAAATTTGAAGGTGTTTTGGGGATTCCATTCCTCCATTGAGGACACTGTCTATCTACTGGAGGTTGTCTCTTCAGGTTACATCTCCCCACTGTTGGGCAATATCAACTCAGATCACCCCCACTGAGTCATGGGGGTCTCTCACATCCCAGATCTCTGGGACTTTCTAGAGGTTCTCCCCACCCCTACCCCCAGAAGCTGCTTATATCCATTCATCTCCTGGCCCTCTGGGCTTCTCTCCTGTCCCTGCCCCACAAACACCTGTCCCTGCCCCTATTTTCCCTCTCCCACCCAGGTCCACCTTCCCTGTGCTTCCTATGATTATTTTGTTCCCTTTTCTATGTGGGATTAATGCATCCTCACTTGGGCCTCAAGGACCTCAACATAAAACCAAATACAGTAAATCTAATAGAAAAGAAAGTGGGAAATCCCCTCAAATATATCAGCACAGGGGAAAATTTCCTGAACAGAACACCAATGGCTCAAACTCTAAGATCAACAATTGACAAATGAAACCTCATAAAATTGAAAAAAAAACTTTTGTCAATAGGAAAAAAAAACTGGCAACCTACAGGAGAAAATGACAACCTACAGATTGAAAAGATCTTCACTAACCCTACATCCAATGGAGGGCTTTATAAATATATATATAAAGAACTCAAGAAGTTAGACTCTAAGAAGTCAAATAAACCTTTAAAATGTGATACAGAGCTAAACAGAATTCTCAACAGAGGAATCTCAAATGACTGAGAAGCACTTAAAGAAATGTTCAACATCATTTGTCATCAGGGAAATGCAAATCAAAAAGACCCTGAGATTCCACCTTATACTAATCAGAATGGCTAAGATAACAAACTCAGGTGACAGCAGATGCTGTCATGAATATGGAGAAAGAGGACTACTCCTCCATTGCTGGTAAGATTGCAAACTCATAACTACTCTAGAAATCAATCTGGTGGTTCCTCAGAAAATTGGAAATAATTCTGCCTGAAGACCCAGATATAACACTACTGGGCACATACCCAAAAGATGCTCCTCTGTACTACAAAGACATGCATTCCACTATGTCCATAGCAGCCTTATTTATAACATTCAGAAACTGGAAGCAACCCAGATTTCCCTCAACTGAAAAATAGATACAGAAATTGTGGTTCATTTACACAATGGAATACTATTCAGCCATTAAAAATGAGGGGATCAGTTGGGCGTGGTGGCACAAGCCTTTAATCCCAGCACTTGGGAGGCAGAGGCAGGTGGATTTCTGAGTTCGAGGCCAGCCTGGTATACAAAGTGAGTTCCAGGACAGCCAGGGCTACACAGAGAAACCCTGTCTCAAAAACCAAAACAAAACAAAACAAAAAAAAATCAAACAAACAAAAAACAAAACAAAACAAACAAGCAAAAAAGAGGGCATCATGAATTTTGCAGGCAAATAGGTGGAACTAGAAAATATCATCCAGAGTGAGGTAACTCAAACCCAAAAGTACATGCATAGAATGTACTCACTGATAAGTGGATATTAGCCATAAAATTGAGAATACCCATGATACAATCCAGGTACTTAAACCATAATAAGAAGAAAGGCCTGTCCCTTCTTCTTTACTTGTTCATATATGAAACAACTTCCCTTCACACACTCACTGATGTGAAAAATTTCGAATTCTGGTCTTTGCAATCAAAATGGAAATCACCACCAAATTAGGTTTTACATCAGATCTAATGAGCTTCACTTTTTCAATGAATAATGCTTCTACTGCATCAATACATAAAATAAATTATATTTTAACATATATAAAATCTATTCTTAGATAGAAAAACTTATTCGTTTCCTAACCTCAAAAGGTGTTAAGTTTTTCTTAATTTTGATCTAGTCCTAAATGATGCCAACAGTATTTCCCATCTTCTTGCCCTAACACTAAAAATATTTAAATAATTCATTTTAAGGTTAGTGTTAGCCTGAACTATTTGCAGTTTAAAAATATACCATTCACTGATAATATGATGTTCCCATGTCAGTGGACTAAATGGCTGTCCCTGGTCTTCCCATGTTTGCCCTGAATACATAGTATTTGATCTTGACCTTTTGGTTTTGTTATGTGTTGTTTGGTTTTGTTTTTTCTTTTTGGTTTTTATTTGAAGTTTTGTTTTGTTTGTTTTTTCCTCAGTGCTGACTATATGTGCTTAGCCCCACATATGCTCGCTAAGGTTTTCTTTTAACTCAAGCCAGGACTTTTTAAACTTCCATGGAGCCTTTCACTCTAGAAACTAGAGAGATTCATTTCTGTCTTTCAAGCATTTTATTAGCAATGCTTTCTGAAACAACAGGTAGACCTATCTTTGAAAATAGAAAATGTTACTTTCCAACAGATATCTAGGTCACCCGTTTTATTTATTTATTTGTTTATTATTTATTTATGTATTTATTATTTTTTTCTCTCAGTAATCTGAGACACCTTCCTACCATGCCTAGGTCTTCTAATTTGTCATTTAGTCTTATCGCATTAACCAGACAATAACACTTGGTTGCAAAGCTGCCAATTTCCCTGGGTCCCATCAATCCTTCCTATTGTGCATGTTGCAATCTTAGTTTATGCTTTATCCAAGTGGTATAGGAAAAGCTCCTCAAAGAACCCAAGAGTTTCAACATCAGAAGAGCTACTCTCTCTGTGCCCTGCCCTTTATTAATAGTGGACCATGTTTAAGCCAGAGTTACTTATGGTACAGCTCCAAGGTTTGCTATTCATCATTCCAGTGTAGCAGGTCTAAGGTTACTTTTCACATTGGCCTTGTCATCGATATATCTGCATATTTTAGCTTTCTTAATGCCCAAAATATCTAGCCATATTCAAACCTTGAATTCAATTCTATTTTCTCTCTCTATTTTTTTACCACAACATTGTGATTAGTACCAAGAAAAAGAAAAAAAAAAAAAAAAACAGTTGACCTGGATTTCAGAGGGAAAATAACATTTTCTGTTCTCAAAAGAAGGCCTTCTTTTCACCCCAGACATTCAGAAAACATTGTTACTAAAGTGTTTTCAGTACTAAGAAGTGTCTATTCTCTAGAGTAAAAGGTTATATCCTAGTTGGAGTTTCTATTGCTGTGAAGAGACACCATGACCATGGCAACTCTTATAAAAGAAAACAATTCATTGAGACTGACTTAAAGCATAAAAGGTTCAGTCTATTACATCATGGTTGGAATCAAGATGGCAAGCAAGCAGATACAGTGCTAGATAAGAAAGAGATGTCCATGAACATACAAGAAGCCTACAGAACTCCAAATAGACTGGACCAAAAAAAGAAAAAATCCTCCCGACACATAATAATCAGAACAAGAAATTCACTAAATAAAGACAGAATATTAAAAGCAGTAAGGGAAAAAGGTCAAATAACTTATAAAGCAGGCCTATTAGAATTGCTCCCTACTCCTCACCAGAGACTATGAAAGCCAGAAGATCCTGGACAGATGTTATACAGGCCCTAAGAAAAGACAAATGCCAGCCCAGGTTACTATACCCAGAAAAATTCTCATTTACCATAGATGGAGAAACCAAAGTATTACATGACAAAACAAAATTCACACAATATCTTTCCATGGATATAGCCCTTCAAAGGATAATAACAAAAAGCACCAATACAAGGACTGAAACTACACCTTACAAAAAGCAAGAAAGTAATCCTTCAACAACCTTAAAAGAAGATAACCACAAGAACAGAATGCCAAATCTAACAACAACAACAAAAAACTCAAGACGCTACAATTACTTTTCCTTAATATCTTTTATTATCAATAGACTCAATTCCCCAATAAAAGACATAGAATAACAGACTGGCTACACAAACAGGACCCAACATTTGCTGCTTACAAGAAACCCATCTCAGAAAAATACAGACAGTACCTCAGAGTGAAAGGTTGGAAAACAATTTTCCAAGCAAACGGTCTGAAGAAACATGCTGGAGTAGCCATTCTAATATCAAATAAAATCAACTTCCAACCCAAAGTTATCGAAAACGACAAGAAGGGGCACTTTATACTCATCAAAGTTAAAATCTTCCAAGATGAACTCTCAATTCTGAGTATCTATGCTCCAAATGCAAAAGCAGCCACATTCATTAAAGAAACTTTAGTAAAGCTCAAAGCATACATTGCACCTCACACAATAATAGTGGGAGACTTCAACACCCCACTTTCACCAATGGTCAGATCCTGGAAACAGAAACTAAACACAGACATATGGACACTAACAGAAGATATGAAACAAATGGATTTAACAGATATCTACAGAACATGTATCCTAAAACAAAAGGATATACTTACTTCTCAGCACCTCATGGTACCTTCTCCAAAACTGACCATATAATTGGTCACAAAAGAGGCCTCAACAGATACAAAAATATTGAAATTGTCCCATGCATCCTATCAGATCACCATGGACTAAGGCTGATCTTCAATACCGACATAAATAATACAAAGCCAACATTCATGTGGAAAATGAACAACACTGTACTCAACGATACCTTGGTCAAGGAAGAAATAAAGAAAGTAAAGACTTTTTAGCATTTAATGAAAATGAAGCCACAACATACCCAAATTTATGGGACACAATGAAAGCATTCCTAAGAGGAAAACTCATAGCTCTGAGAGCCTCCAAAAAAGAAACTAGAGCATACACTAGCAGATTGACAGCACACCTAGAAGCTCTAGAACAAAGGAAGCAAATTCACCCAAGAGGAGTAATGGCAGGAAATAATCAATGTCAGGGCTGAAATCAACCAAGTGGAAACAAAAAGAACTATACAAAGAATCAAGCAAACCAGAAGCTGATTCTTTGAGAAAATCAACAATATTGATAGAACCTTAACCAGATTCACTAGAGGGCACAGGGACAGCATCCTAATTAACAAAATAGGAAATGAAAAGGGAGAGATAACAACAGATCCTGAGGAAATCCAAAACACACTCAGATCCTTCCTCAAAATGCTATACTCAACAAAACTGGAAAACATGGATGAAATGGAGAATTTCTAGAAAAATACCAGGTACCAAAGTTAAATCAGGATCAGATTAATGACCTAAACAGTCCTATATCCCCTAAATAAATAGAAGTAGTCATTAATAGTCTCCCAACCTAAAACAGCCCAGAACCAGAAGGATTTAGTGCAGATTTCTATCAGGCCTTCAAAGAAGACCTAATTCCAACTCTCTTCAAACTATTCCACAAAACAGAAACAGAAGGTACTCTACCCAATTCATTCTACAAAGCCATAATTACTCTCATCCCTAATCCAAAAAAAAGCAAACAAAAAAAGAGAATTTCAAACCAATTTTCCTTATAAATTATTGATGCAAAAATACTCAATAAAATTCCCAATAACCGAATCCAACAACATATCAAAACAAACATCCATCATGACCAAGTAGGCTGCATTCATTCCATGGATGTAGGGATGGTTTAAATATGGAAATCGATCAATGTAATCCACTATAAAAACAACTCAAAGACAAAAATCACATGATTATCTCCTTAGATGCTGAGAAAGAATTTGACAAAATCCAACACCCCATCATGATAAAAGTCTTGGAAAGATCAGGAATTCAAGGCCCATACCTAAACATAATAAAAGCAATATGCAGCAAACTAGTAGCCAACATCAAAGTAAACAGAGAGAAGCTGGAAACAATCCCACTAAAATCAGGGACTAGACAGGGCTGCCCACTTTCACCCTACCTATTCAATATAGTACTTGAAGTCCTAGCCAGAGCAATTAGACAACAAAATCAGGCCCAAGGGATACAAATTGGAAAGGAAGAAGTCAAAATATCACTATTTGCAGATGATATGATAGTATATATAAGTTAACCTAAAAATTCCACCAGAGAACCCCTAAACCCGATAAACAGCTTCTGTGAAGTAGCTGAATATAAAATTAATTCAAACAAATCAATAGCCTTTAGCTACAAAAATGATATTCAGGCTGAGAAAGAAATTAGGGAAACAACACCCTTCAGAATAGTCAATAATAATATTAAAAAAAACTTGGTGTGACTCTAACTACGGAAGTGAAAGATATGCATGATAAGAACTTCAAGTCTCTGAAGAAAGAAATTGAAGATCTCAGAAGATGGAAAGATCTCCCATGCTCATGGATTGGAAGTTTGTAACAGAAACCAAAGGAAAGGCTATCCAGGTACTTACTGTCTCACCTGGGGATCCATCCCATATAGTTACTCAACCCAGACACTATTGCAGATGCTAACAAGTGCTTGTTGAAAGGAGCCTGATATATCTGTCTCCTGAGAGGGTCTGCCAGTGCCTTACAAATACCAAAGTGGATGCTCACAGCTTTCCACTGGACTGAGCACAGGGTCCCCAATGGAGGAGCTAGAGAAAAGATGCAAGGAGCTGAAGGGGTTTGCAGCTCCAAAGGAAGAACAACAATATGAACCAAAGAGTATCCCCAGAGCTCCCAGGGACTAAACCACCAACCAAATATTACACAGGAGGGACTCATGGCTCCAGCTGCATATGTAGCAGAGGATGTCCTTGTGGGACATCAGTGAGAGGATAGGCCCTTGGCCTTGTGAAGGCTTGATGCCCCAGTGTAGGGGAATCCCAGGACAGGGGAGCAGGAGGGATTGGGTTAGTGATCACGTGTGGGGGAGATGGGATATGGGGGGGTTGGAAGGGAAACGGGGGAAGGGGATAAAATTTGAAATGTAAATAAAGAAATTATCTAATAAAAATACTGAAAAAACTAATTATTCAAATAGATCCAGGGTATTATTTACTTTTATTTTAACATGTTACCATAAATCATTTCATTGTAATCTTCCCCATAAAGCTTTATTTTATACAGTTTTATCTCATCAAACCTGCAAAAGTTAGGTTTGCCTTTACTTACAGATTCATTGAACTGCCTTCACTAAAAGCACAAGCCAAGATTTGTGCATATTTATATCACAAATAATAAATGAACTATTTACCAAAAGCAGTCACCTCTTTTATGAATCAGTCTCGGACTTCCAATACTCACTTAAACCCTGTACTTTTATTTTCCATCATGCACTGACAAAACTGTTACAACATCTATAATGTAGTACTATTATAGCATTTCTGACTTTCATCCACTTGAAATTATTAGCATGTCTGGCTTTGTATTCTCATTCATAGAACACAGTACATAATATGTATTTATTACACAAAGGGGGAATACAAGGAAGACCAGGCTACATTCAAGAACTACATTACTCTAATGTATTTCATGTAACTTAAAGGAATATATATATATATATATATATATATATATATATATATATATATATATATATATAACCCTATAGCATAAAATGTCGGTTGTTCTACGTATGATGTAAACTACACTAATATCTTTTAATCACCCCAAATTAGAGAAATGTGAAATGAAAGACAGTTTATTTGAGCCTCTCAGCCCATGAGAGAAAAGTTGTTTCTTCTAGAGAAGAGGGCACCATGGACTTTATTTGAAGAACTAGAACATGGAGAATATAGGTATGTCATGAGGGAAGATCAGAGTGAAAGGAAGAACAGAAAGCTATTTCTACAAGGATTTTAATTTCATGTTTTAATCATCTGTCATAACATCTGCATGTCTTTCCTGACATTTGAGCTAAATTTAGTGAATGGAACCCTTGCACTAAATGTAAAAATTTCTATGCTGAGGGATATTTTTTAAAGTATTCACAGTGATGGGGAAAAAAGGGATCTTCTCCAGTGAGCTGAAAGGTTAGAATTTCAATAACTACTCAACTATTTCTTTCTTGTATGTGTCTCCAATGCTGAAAAGAGAATCACAGAAATGCATAGCCTAATGTATTGCATGCAAGAATGATTTGAGTCTGCAGATTTCAAATAACTTCCCAGATGCTACACCAAAATCTGACCAACAGACCACACATGGAATAACAAGGTCCTAGTAGATACACTGAATAAGATAATGCATCATCGGTGGCTTCAGCTAGGTAACTGCTACTTTATTTCCCTTATGGAAGTAGTTATATACCTTGTCTCTATTAACATCTTTTATTTAAGAGAATAATTGATTTAATAAACAACCTTCAAATACTGAATCTTTCAGTTAACCTTAATTTGATCACAATGTAAATGAAGCTGGCATAATGGAAAATCATACAATTCTTGACAGACAAGGCAAATCATGTTCATCCTTTCTTTTTATTTAAAACCTTTTGGTATGTATCACTTTGCATATGGCTTCGGAGAGCTGTTACTGAAGGTGTATTTATGAATGATGTAACCATCCAGCAGTCTCATCCCACAGCAAAGGTAAAGTGGACATTACAAAGGAAGGCAACTGAGAGTCATTCCATTTTCTAGTAATTACAGACCTTGGGATCAGGAGTAAACAGAAAAGCCAATCAAGATTTTGCTAACTAGTAACAAGAAACTAAAGATCTTCCAAAATAAAAACGGATATTTTTCCAATCTTCCCCATAATACAACTTCCCTGTTCCCAGGAGTTATATAACTACATCCTTATCACATCTTTCTTCATAAATTTAACTAAAGACTCAAGGGGTAGCATTTAAATAAGGAATAATATAACTGTGACTTTTAGACAACATAAATTATTTTTCAGCAGTATTCAAAATCTGTAGGCCCTGCCTGTCACTCAGTTTGAAGGCTTTTCTCAGTAATTTTCCTATTCTTACTAATGCTCTTTGTTCTAAGTTCCTTCCTGCCTCAATCAATTGACAATCTAAACAAAGTCGTGAATACACAAACTTTTATGAGAGGGACTCTATTTTGAGTATACTTAAAATAAATTCCTTGATTGTGTAATAAATTCTATATAAGGAAATACATCTTTATTTTTTACATAACCATCTCCAAACACCCCCTAATATACTTTTCAAAATTCAGTCTTCTTTTACTAAAGTAGAATGTTTGTGCATTTACTTGATACATAAATCTTAAGTATTTATATTTTGATTATTCCAAGAGAATCTAACTTCCATGGGATGTGCAGCTATCTGGAGCAAGCAGAAGCAGGAAGAGGCTACCAGTATCAGAGCTGGAAATGCAAGGAGAGAGATCTTCTGTTTAAGACCCAGTGGAAACAATGTGATGTTAGGAAAGGAAGTCTTAGAGAAAAGAGAACAGTCACTTCATTTCTAATGGTAAATTGTAAATATCACTTTTATTTTCTAGATGTAATCGTCATCTCCTAGGCTTACTACTGAACAAGCCCACCTTTTCTAGTTCATTCTGGACTGGCTAGTTCAGCTTAGCTATTCTGGCTCAAATGTCTCTCCAAGCTGACTCACTCAAAGCAGCTTCTCTTAGCTTTGACTTAATTGCCCTTCTTGGCCCCAGTCTGTTCGAATCATCTGGCTCCTTACTTTCTGGCTCATTCTGTCTTCACCTGCAGCCAGTATTTGTAAACCTAATCCAGTAAAACTGCCTCCTCCCTCCCTACTGCCCCTCTCTCTGCACTGTTAAGTCCACTCTCTTTTCTGTTCTATTTTGTGCATTGGGAATATCCTATTTTTGAAACATTCTGTCAAATCCTTCTCATTCATCACTTTGTCTATCACTCAACTAGACATCACCCTCTACAAGCTAACTTTGCCTTCATTCTTAGGGATTAAAGGTGTTTACTAAGGATATGGCTTTATTCTAGCCAGATCATAATGTGATGCACGACATCACATTATTGAGCTTACACCTCCAAACCACTTTTCATCACTAAAGTAAGTCAGGATTGGAACTCAAGCAGGTCAGGAAGCAGGAGCTGATGCAGAGGCCATGGAGGGATGTGCCTTACTGGCTTGCTCAACTTGCTTTCTTATAGAACCCAGGGATGGCACCACCCACATTGGGTCCTCCCACCCTTGATCATTAATTGAGAAAATGCCTTACAGTTGGATCTCATGGAGGCATTTCCTCACCTAAAGCTCTTTTCTTGATATCTCCAGCTTGTGTCAAGTTGACATACAAAAACAACCAGTACAACTCACTCCTTGTCAACTTGACACACAAACATATCATGATTAAGCCTCAACCCTTACTTTTTTATTCATGCCCAAGATCTAAATAACTTTAAATATCCTAAAGTTTTGGCAAATTATTAAAATTTCAATCCCTTTAATATATCACAATCTCTTTCAAAATTTGAACACTTTTTTACAATTAAAGTCTCTAAACTGTGGGCTCCATTAAAATACTTTCTTCAAGAGGGAAAAATATCAGGGCACAGTGACAATCAAAATCAAAATCCAACTGTTCAATATCTGGGATTCACTCACAATCTTCTGGATTCCTCCAAGGGCTTGGGTCTCTTCTCCAGCTCTTCCCTTTGTAGCATACACCTTGTCTTTTAGGTTCTAGATGCCTATACTCCCCTGCTGATGTTGTTCTTGGTGGTCATTCATGGTACTGGTATCTGCAAAACACTGCTATCTTCTGCTATAAATAGGCTTCAACAATAACCTTTCACAGACACTCTTCTTGGTACCAAGCCTCAATTCCTTTGTATGAGCCCTTCAAGTCCTGGGTCATAAATGGTAACGGAGGCTGCACCTTCACCAATGGCCTTCCATGGCCTCTCACAGTGCCGAGCTTCAGCTGCTCTGCATGACCCCTTCATGCCTTTAAAACCAGTACCACCTGTGTGACTCTTACACATTAATTACTAAGTCCAACCACAGCACAAGGTACAACCTCGGATATCTCTATAACACAGCCTCTGTGCTCTCAGAAAACACTTTCCAGAAGATTTCACCTCAATGTTACTGGTCTCTTCTTAATCACCACTAATTTCTTAGCTCCAGCTAACCAGCATCAATAGTCCCAGTAATGCAAAGTTTTCAATTCAGTAGTTGTGGTATCTTGTTAATCAGAGCTGATTCTTCAGCCCCAGCTAACCAAAACCTTAGAATCTTCACAATCAAAATAGCAATGGCCCAGAAGAAAGTTTTTAATCTTCCCTCTAAAATTTCATAAGCCAGGACTCCATCTTCCACACTGTTCTCAAAAATTTTTCCCAAACTCCTACACAATATCCTAGAGCTTTTAAGACCAAATGGATCTTCTAGCTCAAACTTCCAAAGTCCTTCTGCAGTTCTCCCCAAAACATGGCCAGGTTGTCACAGGAATACCCCACTATGCTAGTACCAGTTTGTCTTAGTCAGGGTCTCTATTCCTGGACAAAACATCATGACCATGAAGCAAGTTGGTGGAGGGGGAGGTTATTCAGCTTATACCTCCAAACCACTTTTCATCACTAAAGTAAGTCAGGACTAGAACTCAAGCAGGTCAGGAAGCAGGGGCTGATGCAGAGGCCATGGAGGGATGTTACTTCCTGGCTTGCTTCCCCTAGCTTGCTCAACTTGCTTTCTTATAGAACCCAAAACTATCAGCCAAGAGATGGTACCTACCCTGTTGATCACTAATTGATAAAATGCCCCACAGCTGGATCTCATGGAGGCATTTCCACACCTGAAGCTCCTTTCTCCGTGATAACTCCAGATTGTGTCAAGTTGACACACAAAACCAGCCAGTATACCTAGTATGCATGGGGTCCTTGGCTAGATCCTCAACACAAAAAATAAAAGAGATAATATAGAGGGAATACTGCACCTTCACCAATGGCCTTCCATGGCCTCTAAATACGAATAAAAGATAGGAGTAAAAATGAAAGAAAAAGGAGACTATGTCAAAAGTTGCAGAAGTGGTAGAATTTCAAACAGATATGAAACATAACTGAGTAGAAGAAATCATCAAAAATACTTCAGGAAAACTTCCCAGACAGATTTCCAGGATGAGCCACAAACAAACAAACAAACAAACAAATGAGGGTCTCACCAAGCATACATTGTCATGAAACCGAAGACAGTTGGGGTATGGACTGGGAAGATGTGTCAGCCATTGAGAATTCTTTAGATGTTCTTCTAGTTCATTAGATGCTCTTTTAGAGGACCTAGCCTTCAGTACCCACACACAATGATTCAGAACCATTTATAATTCTAGTTGCTGAGTATTTTCTGGCCTCTTTGGTCTCAGAGTATCCAATGGAGTGAATGCATACATACATGCAGGTAAGATCACAAATGAACATTGGGGAAAATGTATAAGCTTACAGAAGGGGAACAAACCAGGTCATATGCCAAAGATCAGAAATAAAAATGCTCGGATGGGAGAGATGACTCAGCCATTAACAGCATTCAATGCTCTTGCAGAGGACCCTAGGTTGATACCCAGAACCCCATATGGATGTTTACAAACATCAGTAATTTGAGTCCCGGGGGAATATGATACCTTCTTCTTCTGTACTCTGGAGGGACCAGAGTAAAATAAACAAACATACCTAAAAGAATAAAGAAATGATATAACTTCAGAGCCTTATAACAGCAAAAGAAGCCACAAGGCAAAGGCACAATGGGTCCAAAAAATTTTATTTTTCTGATAAATTTCCACTCAACTGCACCAAAATAAAACTTATGTGATATGCTACAACTCAAATTTTCATTATTTATCATTTAATTTTCATTTAGCTACTGAAATATGTGTTATACCAACAAAGAACAATTAAGCCATTAAAGAAGGAACATAAAGTACAGGGATCACTAAGAGACAGGTTTTCCAGATTGATACATACTCATATTTAGAAACATTTTTGCAAAGAATACTTAACAAAGAAATTGAGCAACAAATAAGAATAGTGGTGATTTTTAGCAGATTTTTACAGTGCTTAGTTCCTGCCCAGTGTTCCAGAGAGAGGTAATCTCACTGCAACTTGGGCTAATTGTGGTCTCCTTTGCCTTAATCCCCCCTTCCCTCTTTCAGGCTATCACAATGTGCTCAGCCCTGGAATTTTCTTTATTTCCCTTTGTTCCATTCTCTAAAACCTCTAGTTTTCTTCTTTTCTAGACTCTTCCTAGCTAAAGCTTCAATGTCTTCCTATTGTCACACACCTTCAAGGGTAGATTTTCTCTAGTTAGTTTGCTTTTGTTCCCTGAGAAGTTGGAGATCCATCTGTGGATACTGCTAATTTGACACATTATTGCCAAACAAATATTTTTGATCTCATTGATTCTTGAACTTGTTCCTGAAAATTAAGAGCATATCTATTGATCTCCAAGCATTATCTAAAGTAATAAAATGAAACATGTAAATAACAAGGGGTTACATGGCCAAATTTTAAAAGCATATATTTCTTTTATATTTTGGAAGTGATTCTCTATATACTATCAGAAGTAGAGATGAGAATTTGGGCACATCATCAAGTCAAGGAAACCTTCCATGGACTCTGTGTCTACTCCTTCATTCTAAGAAGTACAAAGTAGACTGCTTATATGCTTGGTAGACAGTGTTCTAAAAAAAACGTTGGATATTAAGACTCCCATCTCATCAATTTTAAGTATCCCTTTTTCATTTACTTCTTTTACCTGGGTATGCTCTTGCCACAGATATTTTACCTCTTTGTCTTTTAGAACAAAGATTTTACATTGGGTGAGAAACTCTTGTCACAGAGCTGGAATAAAAGCGATGTGCCATTTTCCTGATTCAGTGATAATATTGTATGCATAAATTGGAGATATTTCTCTGAGGATGATTTATTTAGCAAACCAAAATATTGTTTTAAAGTCCGAATAAAACCCTTCAGTTGATATTTGCTTTCAGTTTTAAGTGAACTGACTTTGCGTTACCTTTAGTTTTTATTATCTTCATGTTTACAGGAATAATTTTCCATGTGAGAATGGTGGTGAATACTGGGGTCTCACATTGAGTCCCCCAGCACTCGTTTTTTGCTCCATTGCTTGTCTGTCCCCATCGATCTTCTTTTTTTTTTTTAATTTTTAAATAGTTGTTTCTCTTCAAAGCATTTTTCCCCACAGTGTGTCTCATGCAGCATGGGCTAGCCTTGAACTACCTACTTAGTTGAAGAATACCTTGAGTTTCTGATCTTTCTGCATCCACTTTTTGCAAGTTAACATTACAGGCCTATACCACCATGCCTGGTTTATGTAGCTCTGGGGAGGATCCATTAAATCCAATGTTCTGAGCAAGTTAGGCAAGAACTCTATCTTCTAAGCCACATTCTCATCAATAAAGCTTGTAAAAAATCTGCAGTGCAGAACCTGATGGATTGATTCCCCACTTCTTCGAGTTATAACACCCCAATATCACTATTGAGGGCAGTGTAACCTTGGTTTCCCAAATAAACTTCTACTTAAGCTGAAAAACAAAGAAAAAACAAACAGAATTAACAAAATACCTGAGATGTTTCTATGTCTTAAAGAGAAATTCAGGTAGTTAAGAAGAAGAAATGGTTTAGTGACAAGTACATAAAAACATGAGTAACACCACTAGGATTCTACCAGGATCTTCCCTTTCTGTCAGCAACCACAGGATCCTTCTGCACCACATCTAGTCTGTTGACTCTTCCAGATATACCACATCATTCTCCAGATCTAGTCTGGTGAGTCTCCCTCATCTTTACCATCCACACCTTCTTCCCCACATGCCAGATATATAGCAGGCCCCATATCAATTGCACGGCTTTGACTGGGCATCCTTACCCACACAGCAACCTATCTCTCTCTATGCCTGTCCTTACCCAAACTACCAATTCTCTAAACTATAGTACCCTTCCATACCAAATACAACTTTTCTGACCATCGAGATTTACCCTCACAATCAAGGCTTAGAGGGAAGGCACACCCTGTATGCTATCACAGCCCACTTTGTCCACCTGACTTAGTTCTACCCAAATAATTTCAAACATCTAGGTCTACTTAACCCACACATCATCACTTAGAACTGAGAAAGGAAGACCTCATTGCCACAATATGAACAATATGAAAGATAAAGTATCTTCTCTACAAAACGTACTAGTCTTGGAGAACTGTTTGGGAATGAGAATTACAAAGAAGAAAACTACTACAAAGATTTTAAGATAACAGTCATAAGCTCTGTCAGAAATATCAAAAAGTTTAAAGAAGACAAAAAATAAATAGCATAATGATATTAAGGAGAAAGAGCTTAAAGAAAATAAATGCCTGAGTAATGCCCAAGAAAACACAAACACAAGGCTGATAGGAGTGACAAGAATAATGCAGGATTTGAGAATGTAATTCATTAAGGAGACAGAAACATTTAAGGGGAATGAAGATTATATGAAGATGGAACTGAAAACCCCAATAGCCCAATTAAAAATCTCAAAGGAAAGACACATAAGTAGAATTATTCAGGCGGAAGGCAGAATACCAGGATATGAAAACAAAATAGAGGATCTACATCAAATACACAAGAAGATTAAAAAAAAATACAAGGGAAAAACACATAGAAAATGGGGAACACCATCAAATTTTAAGGCATAGATGAGGGAGGAGAATCCCAAGTTAAGTGAATTATATAGGCCAGATCTTCAAAAAGATCAAGGAAAAGATAATAAAAATAAATGACATAATGTTATCATTCAAAAACTGGAAAAGCAAAAAAATAAACAAAACTCCAAATCCAGTTAATCAGAAACAAAATAAGATTGAAATAATAATAATAATACAAAGCTAAAATAAGATCAGGCACAGATAGATTTATGGCAGAATTCTACCAGACATTCAAGGAAGTTATATAGTCAATCCTTTTAAAAACAGCTATAAATAAATAAATAAATAAATAACATGCAAATAAACAACGGGAGAAAGGAAGGGAGGAAAGAAGAAAGGAAGAAAGGAAGGAAGGAAGGAAGGAAGGAAGGAAGGAAGGAAGGAAGGAAGGAAGGAAGGAAGGAAGAAAAAGAAAAACTAGAAGGAGCAACGCTCAACTCTAACTGCCAAAATAATATCACTCAAATACTCAAGGCAGGTAAACACTGCAGGCAAATATAACTGATGAGCATAGATTTGAAATAAGTTGGCTTTATTACTGATATTTAAGGATGGTTCTATGAATACAAATCATTGATATACTAAACCATACAAATGGGCATAAAAGACAAAGATCACATGATCATCTTGGTAGATGCGGGAAAAAAAGCCTTCGACAAATCCAACATGTCTTCATCATAGAAATTCTAGACAATATAGGTCTATAGGGAAAACATCATGTACTACTCAAGCAGGGCACAGAGGGCCCTGAGGTAAAACTGACCTGATTGCTTCTTCTCTAAGGACTAACCTTCATGGTAACAGATGGCATCATGAAAACTTATAAAGGAGGAAAGAAACAAATAGTCCTACCTAGCCACTATGCCTTTGAGCCACAACAGCAGCCACAATGGTATAATAACTCTAAAGGTGCAGTACAGGTATATATATATATATATATATATCTTGTTAGTAACCAACAGCTCACTAATTGAACTTAAAACATACTCAACAAGAGGGAAACATCCTAGTTCTAGAAACCTAGTTAACTACTTAGTACTAGTGAAGTCACAGATATAGGAGGAGAACCTACAACCACTATTTTAACAAACCAGCCAAATCTTTAACAATATTCTAGACATTTCCCATTATACTCACAGATAAGTGTAGTCTTTACTCATCAGCAAGAAAACTTCTCATTGCAACAGATGGACACCACTACAACCACACTAATTACAGAGTTGTATAGCCATGTCCTACTGGATACATCTACAAAACACTCCTGCTCCTAAGGCTCAGGTAAATTTGCAGAAGCAGAGCTGGTAAAAGCTAGAGCACCAGGAAGTTTGCTTTGAGAATTTGTCTCCTTGTAATGTCAGAAGCAACAGCTTTTGGGACAGCCCCCATTCCAGTTGTTTAGGACCCATATGAAAGTCATCCTGCACATTTGTTACTTTTGAGAGGGGAAGCCTATGTACTTTGGCTGGTGGTTTAGACTATCAGAGCCCCAAGGGTCCAGGTTAATTGGCTCTGTTTGTCTTCCTGTGAAATTCCTATACCTTTTGTGGCCCCTAATCCTACCTCCTATTCTTCTCTGAACTCATTATTTCCATTAAAATTTTGGCTATTTAAAAAAATAAATGAGTCCATGAATTTGAAAGATAGCAAGGAGTCTATGAACGGGTTTGGAGAGTGTAAAGAGAAGGAATAAATGTAATTATAATATCAAAGATAAAAAGAACTAACACTAATAATGAAAGACCTGAATAGCCTTAAGAAAACACAACTGCCATAACTCCAAGAGACTCTTGCTTTCCCAGAGGCCATGCTGGTACTAGGAAACCCAGGTAAGACATCTCCCACCCTACCACATCTACCTGCTGCCAATGCTTCTGAAAGCCCATCCAACAATCCCCAACAGTACCCAGTCCCCTGGATCTATATCCTGGCCTACAACCCTGACAGGTGATTTCTGATTTCCCAAAGGATATATTCATACTAGGAAACCCAGCAAAGACACTCCCCATCCCCACTAACACTCATTAAAGCCCCCAAACAGTCCCTAATACCACACATCCTCTAAGCTCCATATCCCCATTTTCCAACAACTCTAGCAGAAGATTTCTGATTTATCTGAGGCCACTGCACAGGTAATAGTAATTCCAAATAACTAGAGGTCAGCAAAAGAATACAATGAATAACAGGCAGGACAATATGACACAACCAAAGCCCAGCTATCCCACTAGAGCAAGTCCTGACTCTTAAGATATAATTGAAGCAAAATAAAATAACATTAAATCCAATATTGTGAGGATGATAGAGTCCCCCAAAAGGGAGAGTAAATTCCTTATAGAAAAGCAAGAAAATACAAACAGGTGAAAGAAATGAATAAAACAGCTTAAGACCTTAAAGTGGCAATAGAAGCAATAAAGAAAACACAAACAGAGAGAATCCTGGAGACAGAAAAATCTAGGTAAGTGAACAGAACTACAGACTCAAGTATCATCAACAGAATTCAAGAGATGGAACAGAGAATCTCAGGCATAAAGAAAATTTAGAAGAAACTTATATATTGTTCAAAGAAAATGCTAAATCTAAATCTAACACAAAATATTGCAGAAATCTGGAACAGTTTGAAAAGACTAATATGAATAGATGGAGAAGATTTCCAGATCAAAGGCCCAGAAAATATTTTAAACAAAATGACAGAAAATTTTCCAAACCCAAAGAAGGGGATGCATATAAATGCATGTATAAGAATCTTACAAAACACCAAATATATTGGAGCAGAAATTAAAATCCTCATGCTACATAATAATATGATAAATGTACAGACTAAAAGAATGAATATTAAATGTAAAAAGAGAAAAATGCCAAGTAACGTATAAAGGTAGATCTATTAGACTTACACCCAGCTTCCGAACAGATACTCTAAAATCCAGAAGGGCTTGGACAGATGTTTTGCAGATGCTAAGAGAACAAAAATGTCTGACAAGACTTGTATACCCAGCAAAAATGTTCTACCCCTATAGGTGGAGAGAACAATTATTCCATGACAGAACCAATTTTTTACAATATCTTTCCAGAAATATAGCCCTACAAAAGGTACAAGCAGGAAAACTTTAAGCCAAGGAGGTTAACTACACCCAAGAAAACAGGAATAAATTATTTTACTTCAGAAACACACATACACAAAGACATACTACCATGGTACCAACAACAACAACAATGTGATAGGAATACACAATCATTAGTCATTAAAATCTCTCAATAGCAATGAACTAAATTCCTCAATAAAAAGACACAGGCTAATGGGATAGATTGAAAAAAACAGTATCCATTCTTCTGCTGCATACAAGAAACACATGTCAACATCAAAAATAGACATTACCTCAGAGTTAAGGGCTGGGAAAAGATTTTTCCAAGAAAATGGACACAAGAAGCAAGCTGGTATAGCAATTCAAATATTGAGCAAAGCAGTCTTCCAAGCAAAATTAATGAAAAGAAATAGGGAAGAAAACTTCATACTCATCAAAGGAAAAATAGATCAAGATTTCATCTCAATTCCAAACATATGCTCAAAAAGAAGGGCGTCAACATTTGTAAAAGACACATTACTAAAGCTGAAAGCACATATCAAAACCTACACATTAATATTGAGAGGCTTCAATACCCCACTCTCACCAATGGATAGGTCACCCAGAAGGAAACTAAACAGAGAAATAATAGAAATAACAAGCATTATCAGTCAAATGAACCTAACTGATATCTACAAAAAATTTCACTAAAATAAATAATAATAATATACCTCTTCTCAGCATCTCATAGAATATTCCCAAATTTTGACCACATACTTGGTGTCTTAGGGTTTCTATTCCTGGATAAAACATCATGATCAAGAAGCAAGCTAGGGAGGAAAGGGTTTATTCAGCTTACAGTGCTATTAATCACCAAAGGAAGTCAGGACTGGAACTCAAGCAGGTCAGGAAGCAGGAGCTGATGCAGAGGCCATGGAGAGATGTTCTTTACTGGCTTGCTTCCCCTGGCTTGCTCAGCCTGCTCTCTTATAGAACCCAAGACTGCCAGCCCAGAGATGGTCCCACCCACAAGGGGCCTTTCCCCCTTGATCACTAATTGAGAAAATATTCCACAGCTAGATCTCATGGAAGTAATTCCCCAACTGAAGCTCCTTTCTCTGTGATAACCCCACCTGTGTCAAGTTGAAACACAAAACTAGCCAGTATACTTGGTCACAAATCAAGTCTCAAGACATATAAGAAATTTGTAATAACCTCCTCTATGTTATCAGACCATAATGGATTAAAGCTAGATTTCAACAACAGAAAGCCTATGAACTCATGGAATTGAACAATGCTCTACTGAATGACCACAGGTCATAGAAGAAAAAAATCAAAGCCTTCCAAGAATTCAATGAAAATGAATGCACAGCATACCCAATCTTATGGAACACAGTGTAAGTGGTGCTTAAAGGAAAGTTCTTAACATTAAGTGCTTTCATAAAGAAATTAGAGAGATCTCATGCTAGCAACTTGACAGCACAGTGGAAATCTCTAGAACAAAAACAAGCAAACACATCTACGAGTATTAGACAGCAGGAAATAATCAAACTCAGGGCTGAAAAGAATAAAATAGAAACAAAGAGAACAATAAAAAACATCAAGGAAACAGAGTTCTTCCTTTGAGAAAATCAATGATATAGACAAACCTTTACCCAAACTAACTAAAAGGCACAGAGAATATTCAAATTAACAAAATCAGAATTAAAAGGGTGGGGAGGTTAAGAATAAACACTGAGGAAATCCAAAGAATAATTAGGTCATTTAAAAAATGGAAAATCAAAATAAATGGACAATTTTCTCAATAGATAACCCTTTCTGAAACCATTTTATTTATTTATTTATTTATTTATTTATTTATTTATTTATTTATTTATTTAAATCCCAAATGCCTCCCAGTCCCCCTCATAGAGTTCCTCCCTCATTCCCCATCCCATATCCCCATCCCCATCCTTATTCCCTTTGCCTCTAAGAGGGCAACTCCCCATGTCCAACCTTGTTCCTCTACTCCCCACTCCCATTCTGGTTTCTCCTTCCCTCTGCCTCCCATGACTATTTTGTTGCCCCTCCTAAGTGGAATTCAAGCATCCTTCTTTGGTTCTTCCTTCTGTGGCATATATCATGGGTATTCTGAACTTTTTGGCTAATATCCATTTATCAGTGAGTAAATGCGATGCATGTCTTTTTGGGTCTGAGTTAACTCACTTGGAATGATGTTTTCTAGTTACATCCATTATCCTGTGAAATTCATGATGTTCTTGTTTTGAATATCTGAAATAGTAATCCATTGTGTACCACATTTTCTATATCCAGGCTTCTGCTGAGGGACATCTTGGTTGCTCCCATTTTCATGCTATTATAAATAAAGCTGTTATGAACATAGCCCTTGGGGTATGTTGGAACATATTTTGGGTATAGGCCCAAGAACTGAATAGTTGGGTCTTTAGGTAGAACCATTTACAATTTTCTAACACACTGTCAGATTGAGTTCCAGAGTGGTTTAACAAGTTTCCAATTCCACCAGCAATGGAGGAGTGTTCCTCTTTCTCCACATCCTCACCAGCAGCTGCTTTCACCTGAGTTTTTGATCTTAGCCATTCTGACTGGTATGAGGTGTAATTTCACGGTTTTTTAATTTGCATTTTTCAGATGACTAAGGAAGTTGAACATTTCTTTAGGTGCTTCTCGGTCATTTAATATTCCTCAGTTGAAATTTCTTTCTTTAGCTCTGTACTCAATTTTCAATAGGGTTATTTGGTTCTCTGAAGTCTAACTTCTTGAGTTGTTTGTATATGTTGAATATTAACCCTCTATCAGATGTAGCGTTGGTAAAGATCTTTTCCCAATTTGTTGCTTGCCCTTTTGTCCTATTGATAGTGTCCTTTGCCTTACAGAAGCTTTACAATTTTATGAGGTCCCATTTTTTCAATTCTTGATCTTAGAGGATAAGCTATTAGTATTCTCTTCAGGAAAATTTCCCCTGTGCCCATGTGCTCGAGGATCTTCCCCACTTTCTTTTCACGTTGACAGCTAGTTGAACCAGCAGGGTTTTTTTGTTTTTTTTTTTTTTTGAAAATGCTGTCTTTTTTCCACTGGATGATTTTAGCTCCTTTGTCAAAGTTCAAGTGGCCATAGGTATGTAGGTTCATTTCTGGGTCTTCAATTCTATTCTATTGGTCTACCTGTCTGTGGCTGTACCAGTACCATGCAGCAGTTTTTATCATGATTGTTCTGCAGTACATCTTAAGATCAGGGATGCTGATTCCTCCAGAAGTTCTATTCTTGAGAATAGTTTTGATACCCTGGTTTTTTTGTTTTTTTTTTCATTATTCCAGATGATTGTGCAAATTCCTCTTTCTAACTCTATGAAAAATTGATTTGGAGTTTTGATGGGGATTGCACTGAATCTCTAGATTGATTTTGGCAAGATGGCCATTTTTACTATATTAATCCTACCGATCCATGGGCATGGGAGATCTTTCCATCTTCTGAGGTCTTTGATTTCTTTCTTCAGAGACTTGAAGCTCTTGTCATTCAGATCTTTCCCTTGCTTAGTTAGAATTACAAGATATTTTCTATTATTTGTGACTATTGTGAAGGGTGTTGTTTCCCTACTTTCTTTCTCATCCTGTTTATCCTTTCAGTAGAGGAATGCCACTTTGTTTTAGTTAATTTTATATGCAGCTACTTCACTGAAGCTGTTTATCAAGTGTAAGCGTTCTCTGATAGAATTTTTTGTGTCACTTAGCTATACTATCATATCATCTGCAAATAGTAATATTTTGACTTCTTCCTTTCCAATCTATATCCCTTTGATCTCCTTTGGTTGTCTAATTGCTCTGGCTAGGACTTCAAGTACTATATTCAATAGGTAGGGAAAGAGTGAACAGCCTTGTCTAATCCCTGATTTTAGTGGGATTGTTTCAAGCTTCTCTCTATTTAGTTTGATGTTGGCTATGGGTTTGCTGTAAAGTTTGGAGCAGAAACTGAACGAAAGGCCATCCAGTGACTTTTCCACCTGGGGATCCATCTCATTTACATTTACCAAACCCTGACACTATTGTGGATGCCAATAAGTGCTAGCTGACAGGAGCCTGATATAACTGTCTCCTGAGCAGCTCTGCCAGTGCCTTACAAATATCGAAGTGTATTCTCACAGCCATCTATTAGAATGAGCACCAGGTCTCCAATGGAGGAACTAGAGAAAGGATCCGAGGAGCCAAAGGGGTTTGCAGCCCCATAGGAGGAAGAAAAATAAGAACCAACTGGTACCCCCAGAACTCCCAGGGACTAAACCACCAACAAAAGAGTAAACATGGAGGTACCCATGGCTCCAGCTTCATATGTAACAGAGGATGGCCTTGTGGGATATCAATGAGAGGAGAGGTCCTTGGTCTTGTGAAGGCTTGATGCCCCAGTGTAGGGGAATTCCAGGACAAGGAAGCAGTAGTGGGTGGGTTAGTGAGCAGGATGAGTGGGAGGGGATAGGGGGTTTTTAGAGGGGAAATAAGGAAAGGGGATAAAATTGGAAATGTAAATAAAGAAAATATCTAATAAAAATGAAATTTAAAAAAAAAAAAAAAAAGAACTTCAAGTCTCTGAAGAAAGAAATTAAATAACATATCAGAAGATGGAAAGATTTCCCATGCTCATGGATCTGTAGGATTAGTAGAGTAAAAATAGCCATCTTACCAAAAGCAATCTACATATTCAACACTATTCCATCAAAACTTCAATACAATTTTTACAGACCTTGAAATAACAATACTCAACTTGATATGTAAAAACAAACAGGAAAACAAAGCAAGATAAACAAAAAAATCCTGTATACAGAGAATTTCTTTTAAACATCGCCTGTCAATTAAAAGCCAATGGTCAATGATCTCAGGTAGGAAATGGGACCTGGGACACTGGCAGAAAGAGAGAGGATTTGGGGAAATAGGAAGAGATAAAAAAGAGATGCAGGGAGAGCCACAGGAGAGACAGACCAAGGAATGGACGAAGAAGATGGACATAAACCAGCAGGAAGATCTAAAAGAGACCTGAAGGAAGAAGAGGGCTAGGACTGAAGAGAGAAACTAACCACATTGTAGACATAGAAAAATTTGAATAGGTTAAATAAGTTACAAGCTACTCAGGAAACAATACAAAGCTTATAGCCTAGGAATTTACTAATAAATAATTAGCCTCAAAGAGTCATTCCAGGAAGGAATAATTGGATTTAATTAATTAATTAATTAATATTAATTAATAAAAATAATAATTAATTAATATTTTAATACTACTGTGTAATGGAATAGATTATGGTTGTATTACCATCCTAATTTCAAGCTGTATTTCAGAATAATAGTAATAAAAACATATTGTATTGGCATGAAATAAACAGATCGATTAAAGGAATCACATTGATGATCTAAACACAAATCTACACACCTATGGATACTTGATTTTTGACAGAAAAGCCAAAAGAGTACAGTAGAAAAAAGAAAACATCAACAAATGGTCTAACTGGATATTGACATGTAGAAAAATGAAAATCGATCTATACCTATCAACTCACACAAAACTCAAGTCCAAGTGGGTCAAAGATCATAACATGAAATCATATACACCGAACCTGATACAAGAGAAAGTGGGGAATAGCATTGAACACATTGCCACAGGAGACAACTTCCTGAACAGAATGCTAATAGTGCAGGTACTAAGACAGTCAAGTGGGACCTCATGAAACTGAAAAGTTTCTACAAGATGAAGAACACCATTAATGGAACAAAAGAGCAGTTAACAGAAGGGAAAATATTTTTTCCAACCCCACATCTACCTGAGGGATAATATCCAAAATATATAAGAATTCAAGAAATTAGACAAGAACAATCCAAATAATTCAATTAAAAATAGGGTACAGATGTAAACAAATAATTCTTTACAGAGGAATCACAAATGACTGAGAAGCACGTAAAGAAATGTTCAACATCCTTAGCCAGCAGGGAAATGCAAATCAAATGGCTCTGAGATTCCTGTCAGAGTAGCTAAGATCAAAAAATGACAGATCATGCTGGAGAGGGGATGGAGCAAGGGGACCATTCCTCCATTGCTGGTGGGAGTAAAAACTTGTACAGCCATTTTGGAAATCAATATAGTGGTTTCTCAGAAAATTGGCAATTAATTCAAGACACAGATATACGATTTCTGGCCATATAGGCAAAGGATGATCCAACATACCACAAGGACACTTGCTCAACTATGGTCATGTCTTTATTCACAATAGCCAGAAACAGGAAACAACCTAGATGTCCTTCAACCAAGGAATAGGTAAAGAAAATGTGGTTCATTTACATAATTGACTATTACTCAGCTGTTAGAAAACATTGACATAATGAAATTTGCAGGCAAATGGATGGAACTAGTGAAAACACACACACACACACACACACACACACACACACACAAAACCCATCCTGAATGAGGTAACCCAGAAAGACAAACATGTTTTGCATTCACATATAAGTAAGTATTAGCTGTAAGGATAACCATGATACAATCCACAGAACCAGAGAATCTGGTAACAAGGAGACCTAAATGGGTTTTGCATGATTTTCCCTGTAAAGGAGAAATAAATTAGATATCAAAGATGGATGGGAGTGGCCATATGAACAGGAGGGATCAGTTGTAGTAGGGCAGAGAAACAGCATATTTGGAGAAACAACTGGAAAGGGATGGGGCATCTCTGGGAGAGCTAGAAACCTGGTGCAAAGGAAACTCCCAGGAATCTACCAGAGTGACTCTAGCTAAGAATGTTAGCAATGGGGATAAGGGGCCTGAACTGCCCATCTCCTATAACCAGGAACAACTTCCAGTGACAGGATTAGTACGCCAACTCAGCTACAAAACCTTTGACCTACAATTTATTCTCAGTATTAAAAGTGCTTGGGTAAAGTTGGAAGAGAAATTGTGCAAGTGTCCCTCAATAACTGGTCCAGCTTGAGACCCATGCCAGGAGAGGGAGCCTACTCCTGATACTGCTTGGAGTACCAGGACCTAGAGCCTGAATAGGCCAGAGACCTAGAATAGAACATGATTCCTAATGATATTGTGCTAAGCTCATACATTGGTGCCAACCCAGAGGCTTCATCCAGCAACTGATGGAAACATGCAAAGGCCCACAGCCAAACATTAGGTGGAGCTCAGGGAATTCTGAGTAAGAGGTTATAAAGGATAACTTTCTAGACAGATACCAAGTTCCAAAGTTAAACCAGGATCAGATTAATGACCTAAACAGCCCTATATCCCCTAAAGAAATAGAAGCAGTCATTAATAGTCTCCCAACCAAAAAAAGCCCAGGACCAGATGGGTTTAGTGCAGAGTTCTATCAGACCTTCAAAGAAGACCTAGTTCCAGTTCTTCTCAAAGTANTAGAAGATGATGGCCTAGTTGGCCATCAGTGGGAAGAGAGGCCCCTTGGTTATGCAGACTTTATATGCCCCAATACAGGGGAACGCCGGGGCCAAGGGGTGGGAGCGGGTGGGTAGGGTAGCAGGGCCGGGAGGGGGGAGGATATAGGGAACTTTCTGGATAACACTTGAAATGTAAATGAAGAAAATATCTAATAAAAATTGAAAAAAAAAAAGGATTGTAAGAGATAGAGAGGTCTAGTACATCACAGGAAAAAACCATGGGATCAACTACTCTGGGTTCAAAAGAGCTCAGAGAGACAGAAATGACAACCAGTGAGCCTGCGTGAAACTCATCTAGGCCCTCTACATATATGTTATAGTTGTATAGCTTGGGATCCTTGTGGGATTCCTAACAGTGGAATCAGAGGCCTGCTTTAGCCACTGTTTTCTGCTACTGTGGTGACTAGTCTAGCCTCAATAAGAATGAAGGTGCCTAATCTTACAACTTGATATGCCATGATTAGTTGATATCCTTGGGAGGCCTGCTATTTCTGAAGAGAAATGGAGGAGGAGTGGATGCAGGGGACAGAGGACAGGGAAAGCACTGGGAGAAGAGAAGGGAAGAAAAACCATAGTTAGGATGGAAAAAGAAAGAAAAAGTAACTCAGTTTTGGAAACAAATTTAGGAGAAAGGAAGTAAGAAGTATAACACATTATATCCCTCAGTTATACACTTATACTCAAGACTCTATTGTGCACAAACATACAATAGTGTACATCAGCAGAAAAGAGTAAAAGGAAGTTTGAGCTCATGTAACACAGAAAGAGAACTATATTCTAGGGGTATGAATCTATAATATTTTAAAATGGAAAATCAAAACAAGAAAAAGAAAATTATGAGAAATATTCAAAAGATACAGGTCAAAGATTATCCAATTTTTCTGTAATAATTTTTACAGAATTTAATGTGTGAGAATATGTATCTACATAGAAAACTGTAAAGAAAAAATTTAAAGTTCAAAGTATATTATACAATTTTTATATTGACTACCTCAGAAATTACAATATGGTATTCATTTTGTCACATGCCTTTAACATTTTTACCTGAGGTACAAATATAAATTTATGTTCTAAATACTTACAAAATATGCTTTAGTAAAACAACAATTTTTATTATATAATTTGCTTGTATGTTTTCAGGGTTGATAGTTTGCCCTGGATTTACATTATAATTTGCTGATAAAGGATCTAAATGTATACTTGACAATTACCGTCAAATCAATTGATCCTTATGTTATTATATGTGATTCTTTAATATGCAGTTTGAAAAATGAAAATTACTAGTTATGCAACAATATAAATGTAAAATTTTAGCCTCTAAAATGGACTTCCTTTGTCAGGACTGTGATACTTTCTGATAAGAGCATTTTTCTAGTCCAGTTGGAACATTGTACTTGGAGCTCCTAATTAATTACCACATTCTCTTTTACTATATGTTTGATATCATTGCTACTATTTCATTTTATTAGTAGTATATTATATACACTATTTACATTTTTGTATGTTTTTGCCTTAAATATAAATGCCTTGAATACAAGAATTGTGTTGTATTTTCAATTGAAATATTTGTAGCTAAAACAATGCCTAGTACATATTAAGTATATAATTCTTACTGAATAAGTAAATGAACTTTCTCTTTTTAAATTTTTTATTGGTTATTTTGTTCATTTACATATCAAATGTTATTCCCCTTCCAGGTTTTCTCTCCACAACCCCCCTATCATACTGCCTCCCCTTGCTTCTATGAGGATACTCACCCACCCACCCACTCCCATCACACCACCTTAGCATTCTATTACGTGGGGGGCATCCAGTCTCCACAGGACCAAGGGCCTCCCCTCGCACTGATGCCAGATAAGGCCATCCTCTGTTACATATGCACCTGATGCCATGAATTCATTCATGATTATTGTCTTAGTCAGGGTTTCTATTCCTGCACAAACATCATGACCAAGAAGCAAGTTGGAGAGGAAAGGGTTTATTGGGCGTACACTTCCACATTGCTGTTCATCACGGAAGGAAATCAGGACTGGAACTCAAGCAGGTCAGGAAGCAGGAGCTGACGCAGAAGCCATGGAGGGATGTTCTTTACTGGCTTGCTTCCCCTGGCTTGCTCAGCCTGCTCTCTTATAGAACCCAAGACTACCAGCTCAGAGATGGTCCCACCCACAAGAAGCCTTTCCCCCTTGATCACAAATTGAGAAAATGCCTTACAGTTGGATCTCATGGAGGCATTTCCTCAACTGAAGCTCCTTTCTTTGTGATAACTCTAGCTGTGTCAAGTTGACACAAAACTAGCCAGTACAATTATTCTTTGGTGTAAATTACCTTTTTCATCTATTATGAACTTTCACTGTAGATACTAAGGAGATAGTCAAGGTATCATAGTACATCAGTACTGGATTTATTTATACTATAAAAATAAATATTTACATATATGTGATATGTATATAGTATATAGATTGTAGATGTTATAAATTTTCATGAATTGTATTGAACTTTGTGTGTGTGTGTGTTCTGACAGCATGTAGTTATGTGTACCACATAAACAACTGATATTATCAGAAGCCTGAAGCAGCCTAAATTCCCTAGAACAGTAGTTACAGATGGTTGTGAGCTACCATGTGGGTGCTAGGAAATGAACCAGAGCATACAGTGAATGAACAAGAGCATACAGTGCTCTTAAGCACTGAGACATTGCTATAACCCCTGTAATTGGCTTTTAATATAAATTCCTGATAATTAAGATGAAACAGAATTGTTTCTTTAAGGCTAGTAGTAATTTTGACCAATTTGATATAATCCTATCTGTAAGAAACATTGCCTTTCAGATTCACTTTATAGTAGCAGTTGTTCATTATAAAACTCATAAACAGCATTATCTAAAAAAGAGATTGTGGCTTTAATTTTTTTGTTGTTGTTTTCAATTCATGTTAGCTCTTTTTAGATACAGGAAGAGGCATGTAGATTGAAAACTGTTATAAAATGAACTTGTTCTTTCCTATATACAATTTACAACCTTTTCATTATATCCCCAATATTTTTATCACACATATGCGATACTCTAAGCATTTTGGTGAGAAGCATTTCATGAATAAAATGTGCCAGCATCAGTATAATTTGTAAGGAGGATACCTCAGGCATACTTGAAATATGGAACATATTTGACACTCCACACTTATAATAATTCATACTCCAGGGGGCCCATTTTCATTTTGTATATTGGCAAGCTTGAAAACCAACACAGACAAGATGGGTAAATTTCCTAAGCCTATGAGCCACATTTCAAAAAAAAAAAAAAAATGTGCTCAGGCTGCTTTTTACATATATGTGACATTTTCAAAAGATCAGATAAACGAATGTCTCCTTAAGCACAAACTCTTTGCCCTTTGGTGATGTCACAACACTGCAAAAATTTCGCATAATTCATAAATATAAATTTATATTATATTGTTTACAGGGACCAAGAAAGCAAAATTACATGGCTTACATTAGTTTACCCTAATTTGGGGTCACCTCTTAAAACAATCATTTATTTAGTTTTTCAAAATAAATTATCCATATAGAAAATGTAGAGATTTTTAATGCCCTTAAAAACTTGATTCCCTGTTTTCTACTGACATGAACACTATAAGTTCTCCCTACCCAATGTAGAGCATTTCATCTACTGTTCCTCATCCCATTCCTCATCCCATTTCTCCAACAAGATGATCCCATCTCCCCTCACTCTCACCCACCATACCTTCCCAATTCATGGGGCCTCAAGTCTCTCAAGGATTAGGTTTTTCTTCTCTCACTGAGGCCAGGAGAGGCAGTCCTCTACTGTACATGTGTCAGGGGACTCAGACCAATTACTGTATGCTGCCTGGTTGGTGGCTGAGTGTCTGAGATATCTCAGGGGTCCAGGTTAATTGAGACTGCTGGTCTTCCTGTGGAGTTGCCCTCCTCCTCAGCTTCTTCCAGCCTTTCCCTAATTCAACCACAGGGGTCCCCAGCTTCTGTACATTGGTTGGGTGTAGGTATCAGCATCTGTCTCAATCAGCTGTTTGTTGGACCTCTCAGAGGACAACCATGCTAAGCTCCTGTCTATAAGCACATCATAACATCAGTAATAGTGGCAAACCTTAGAGTCTCCCATTGAGCTGGATCCCAGTTTAGGCCAGTCAATGAATCTCCCCCAGTCTCCTCCATTTTTGTTCCTGCAGTTCTTTTAGACAGGCACAAATTTGGGTCAGAGTTTTTGACTATGGGATGACAACTCCATCCCTCCTCTTGATGCCCTGTTTTTCTACTAGAGATGGACATTACAAGTTCTCTCTATGGAGGGATAGAGGGAATTTCATCTAAGGTCCCTCCCTTTGAGTCCTGAGCATCTTTCACTTTCCAGGTCTCTGGAACATTCTAAAGGGTCACCTCATCTCTTATCACCTTAGGTTGCCTGTTTCCATTCTTTCTTCTGGTCCTCAGGGCTTCACTCCTGCCCACCTCCCAGCCCATACCTTATAATGTTTCCCTTTTCACCTTCCTGTTCCCTTTCCCACCCAGGTTCCTCCCTCCCACTCTCCTCCCTTTGCTTTCTTCCCCCTCCCAAGTGGGATTTAGGCATCCTCACTTAGGCACTTCAACTTATTAACCTGCTGGAGTCCTGTGGATTGTATCCTGGATTCTGTACTGTTTTTTTAGCTAATATCTACTTATTAGTGAGTACATTCCATGCATGTCCTTTTGGGTCTGAGTTACCTCACTCAGGATGTTATTTTCTAGTTCCATCCATTTGCCTACAAAACTTAAGATGTCCTCATTCTTAATAGCTGAGTACTATTCCACTGTGTAAATGAACATTTTCTGTATCCATTCTTCTGTTGTAGGACATCTGGGTTGTTTCCAGCTTCTGGCTATCATAAGTAAGGCTGCTATGAGCATAGTGGAACACATACCCCTATGGCATGGTGGGGCATCTTTTGGGTATATTCGCAAGAGTCGTATAGCTGGGTTTTCATGTAGATCTATTTCCATTTTTTCTGGGGAACCTCCAGATTGATTTTCAGAGTAGTTGTACCAGTTTGCAATCCCACCAGCAATGGAGGGGTGTTCCTCTTTCACCACATCCTTGCCAACATGTGCTGTCACCTGAGTTTTTGATCTTAGTCATTCTGATTGGTGTGAGATGGAATCTCAGAGTCATCTTGATTTGCATTTCTCTGATCTCTAAGGGCTTTGAACATTTCTTTAAGTGCTTCTCAACTATTTGAGATTCCTCCGTTGTGAATTCTCCCTTTAGTTTTATACCCCATTTTCTTTGATTGAGTTATTTAGATTTTTTGACATTAGTTTCTTGAGTTCTTTATATATTTTAGAAATTAGCTCTCTATTGGATGTGGGATTAGAGAAGAATTTTTTTCCAATCTGAAGGTTGACAATTTGTCCTATTGACTATGTCCTTTGCTTTTCAATTTCATGAAGTCTCATTTATCAATTCTTGATCTTAGAGCCTGATCCATTGGAGTTATATTTAGGAAATTTTCCTCTGTAACAATAAAAACAACAGAAAACCCACAAACTCATGAAAACTGAACCCTCTACTTGATAATAACTTGGTCAGGGAAGAAATAAATTAAAGACTTCCTGGAATTCAAGGAAAATAATGACACAGTACATTGAAACTTATGGGACTCAATGAAAACAATGCTAAGAGGAAAATTCATAGCACTAAGTGCCCTGGGAGAGAAGCTGAAGATCCTACACTAGCAATAAAACAGCACACCTGAGAGCTCTCAACCAAAAGGAGCAAACACACCCAAGAGAAGTAGAGGGCAAGAAGTAGTCAAAATCAGGGTGAAAATCATCCAAATTTAAACAAAGAGAATAATACAAAGAATCAAAAAATAAATAAAAAAGCAAAAAAAAAGGTGGTTATTTGAGAAAATCAACAAGATAGATAAACTTCTCAGCTGCACTAACCAGAGGCCTCAGAGACAGTTTTCCAAATTAACAAAATCAAAAATGAAAACAGAGACATAACAATGGTATCTGAGGAAATCCAAAACATCATCAGATCCTACTACAAAAGCCTATATGCAACAAAATTGGATAACCTGGGTAAAATGGACTATTTTCTAGACAGATACCACGTACCAAAGTTAAATCAAGAGGAGGTAAACTATCTGAACACATCTCCTAAGGAAATAGAAGTTATTAAAAATTTCCCAACCCAAACCACAACAACAACAACAAATACAACAACAACAAATACAACAACAACAACAACAACAAAACAGGGCCAGATAGCTTTAGTGCAGAATTCTACCAGATCTTCAAAGAAGAGCTAATTCCAACACTCCTCAAACTATTCCATAAAATAGAAACAGAAGGAACACTATGTAATTAATTCTATGAAGCCACAATTACTCTGATACCTAAACCACACAGGAACCAACAACAACAACAACAAAAAACTTCACACCAATTTCATGTATTAATATTGATGCAAAAATACTCAGTAAAATTCTCACAAACTGAATCAAAGAACATGTCAAAATTATCATTCACCTCCATCAAATTGGCTTCATTCCAGGGATGCAAGGTTGCTTTAGTATATGAAAATCTAGTAATGTAATTCTATATATATATATATATATATATATATATATATATATATATATTCAAAGAAAAAAATCACATGATCATCTCCTTAGATACTGAAAAAGTCTTTGACAAAGTACAACACCCCTTTATGTCAAAAGTATTGGAGATCTCAAGAATTCAAGGCCCATACCTAAATATAATAAAAAGCAATATACAGCAACCAACTAGCCAATATCAAATTAAATAGAGAGATACTTGAAGCAATTCCACTAAAATCAGGGACAAGACAAGAGTGTTCACTCTCTCCCTATTTATTCAATATAGTATTTGATATTCTAACTAGAAATATTGTATTTTAAAATCACATTTCAAAGCTGACCCACAAAGAGTTACCAATAGTATCTGATTTTCTGAAGGATGCCTGCTATCACAAAAAGCATTGACAACCCCCCAGTTGTGAACATCATCTTTAGCTACTTTCTATAGTCTCTTATTTTAATACTACCCCGGTATTTGAACCTGATGAATCTTTTAAATACCACATACACTTACATTATAAGTAATACCACTACAATAATATTGCAACAAGAGTGTTAGGTAGCTTTATCCTCTGACTTTGGGAGTTATGAAAGATTTCCATAAGACATGAATTTCAATCTGAATCTGGCAGAACTACTAAAATCATTCAATAGGAGAGATCGTGAAGGCAATTATATCTAAGCTACAATCCATAGAATTACAGAGGTTAGGTATAGAGTAAGGGGCTGGAGGAAACAGGTAGATCTCATTAGGAAAGGGAGAGAATTGGTTGTTACGGAGAGATGAGAAAGTTTGAATAGGAGGATCAGGTGGGGAGGGGGAGAAAAAAGGGCTATAGGAGAAAAGATGGGGGAGAAACAGCTAACATGGAAACCTAATGCAGTAGAATCTTTCTAAACTATATACATATGTAAAGGTGATCTAAATGAAATCAAGTAATGGAGAAGACAGAGTCTCAGCTGGTCATACCTTGTCACCAAACAACGCTTCAAGTACCAGAATTTTGTTACATTTATTTGAGTTGCTAGCCAAGGGGAAATCCCACAAATTCCCAAACGACCCAGGCTGTTGCCAATATTGTAGGTTGTTCTCTACAAACTGACATCAAGCCACCATTACTGAAGACAATACCTAAATAACTCATTGAAGATAAAGAAAGATGTAGCGCTGGTACCTCCATAAAGCCTTCAGCAATTTGTTCTAAAATTTTTGTTGCAAGAAGGCATTCGGCGGGATCTCAAAGGAGAAATATAAATATCATTCTAGGCACAAATCCTTCATCTACAGTGGTATAGAAAATGCCTTTATCTACAACACTGCATCTTGCCTGCAAGCTAAGCTACGACAAAGATAACAAAGTTATTATGAGTGACTGATTTGTCCACAAGTCCACTTCACAAGATGGTACCCATATCTGAAAGTGCTTGGGTGACCAAGAAACTAAGACTAGATAACCTAGGAACCTAGAGTAAAGCTAAATAAAAAAAAAAAAAGAAAATATAGTGTTAAAGCAACTCTTAGTGATATTTTGTAATATTAATAGATCAGTGGCTTGTTCAGCCATTAGAAGAGAAGCTTCCTCCTGCAGTTTATGGAAACAAATAGACACACAGCTAGATATTTTTGTAGAGAGTGAGATATTTTGGAACACTCGGATCTAAAAGGTACATTTCCCTTAAATCTCTCCTTTCAGAAATCAGGGAACTCTGAGAAATATGAGGCAGAGTATAAAAGCTGGAGAGGGTGGAGGACACAAACCGTCCAAAACAGTAAGTGGAAAGCAGATATGAACTCACAAAGACTGAGGCAGCATGCACAGAGCCTGCACAGTTATTCACAATAACTGTGAAAATATTACAGCTTCCAAATTAGTGTTTTTATAGTATTCCTGAGTGTGAGAACAAGTAAGTGGGTCTCTCATTTTTGTGACTTTTTTGAGCCTCCCCCACCCACTTCTTTTGATTTGCCTTGTCCAAATTCTATGTAATAGTTTATTATATTTTATTTTGTTATTTTTTAAAAGAATGAATGAAAACCTAGCCACTAGGATAAAGGTTAACAACTAAACTGCTGAGAGAAGAAAGGGTAGTTTTCTCCAGTACAGTGACATTAGGTATATCAATCATGTCAGGATTGGCTGTATGCTCACGAGTAGTTGACCTATGTATAATGGACTTCACAGTATTTTCTTTCAGGAAGAGAAAAAAAAAAAAGTGTTCTGACTTATAACAGAATTTTACCTGAGGTTGGTAATCATTCATTCATCTATTCATTCATTCTTATGTTTTTGAAACAAGGTTTTGCAGTGCAGTTCTGGCTATCCTAGAACCCAACTATGTAGATCAAGTGGGCTTGCACCTTGCATCCATCATTTTGTATCAACCTCCTCAAACTGAGCATTATAGCCACCAACCCCAATGTTAAGTATTTTAACAGTCCATAAACTATTAAAAATTTTAAGCAAGAAAACTTTATTTCCTTTGTCTTTTTCAGCATCTCTAACAAGCTCTATGAGTCTGTCAGTGCTACACAGCAATCCCTTCCTTTCCAAAATGCCATAGAGTACATTCTTTATTGATACCACTCATTTCTGGGTCTTTTACCTAAATTATCCGCAGTTTATAGAAAAAAAAAACACATAAACTATTACACTACTCCTTCATTTAAACCACCAAACAATTAGATAAACGTCTAGTAGGTAGTCTAAATATGTATTTACATTTCAAGGATGCTACTATTTCCTAAAATGTACTTCTAGGTATTCCATAACTTTATCAACATTTTATATCACCAGCTATTTTAATGTTAGTTAGTCAAAGCAGTAAGTATGTTATATTTGCATTCTCCAAATGAAAAATTTAGGGTCCTGTGTATCTTTTCATAAACCATTTGTTTTCCTTTATGTAAATTGAAGACACAGGTACTTTTTGCCTACTCATCACACTAAGCCATTTACCTCTATTATTGATCTCTAAGATTCCCTTATTTATACTTGAAACAAAACTATCAAAAGTGCTAATGTATGAAGATGTATGTGTTTACAAAGCAGAACATTAGTGTTGAGACATTTGTCCATAAAAGCAGAAAGCCCGAGCATGGATGTGTCACGGGAAAAACTGACTATGTTATTATATCAGGAAAATTGCTTGAAATTTTGACTCAGCATTTTGCCTATAAGTTAAATAAATGGATTCTCCAGAAAGTAATGTCTCAAGATGTTGTGTCACATAAATTTTCAGGCTAAGTAGTCCCAACTAAAAAGGACAGAATCTCTTTCTCTTAGTATAGTTTTATCAGAGTCGGGGTCACATATATCAAAGACTGGTCTCCAACTTTTTAAGTTGATGTACTGCTGATGACCAAATCTAGGACCCTGTGCATTCTGCGTAGTTATTCTACCAAATGACTAATAGCCACAGACTGTGACTATGCGTTTTCTTTTCTTGTTTTTCTTCTTTCCCATCTCTTTTTTTTCCAAATTTTTTATTAGATATTTTCTTAATTTACATTTCAAATGCTATCCCGAAAGTTCCCTCTACCCTCCCCCACCCTGCTCCCCTACCCACCCACTCCCACTTCTTGGCTCCGGGGCATATAAAGTTTGCAAGACCAAGGGGCCTCTCTTCCCAATGATGGCCGACTAGGTCATCTTCTGCTACATATGCAGCTAGAAACATGAGCTCTGGGGGTACTAGTTAGTTCATGTTGTTCTTCCACCTATAGGGTTGGAGACCCCTTCAGCTCCTTGGGTACTTTCTCTAGCTCCTCCATTAGGAGTCCTGTGTTCCATCCTATAGATGACTGTGAGCATCCACTTCTGTATTTGCTAGGCACTGGCATAGCCTCACACGAGACAGCTATATTAGGGTCCCTTCAGCAAACTCTTGCTGTCCTATGCAATAGTGTCTGACTTTGGTGACTGATTAATAACTCACTTTTTTTTTCTTATTTGATTTTTTTGTTGTTTAACACTTACAAAGCTCTTTGTGTCAGGCACTACATTGAACATTCTATTATATTAATTCGAAACAGTCAAATTTAGTTCTATAATAATGATTTACAAAGGCAATAGCTGATGGGCAAAAGACATTGAATATAATATCCTTCGTCTATCAGTTGGCAAGAGAGGGTCAAAATTCACATTATGTAATCAATATGCTCAGCTATATAATCATACCATATCTTAATGTTTGCCAGTCCACTATTTATTTTTTTCTTTATTGAATATTTTCTTCATTAACATTTCAAATGCTATTCCCTTTCCTGGGTTCCCACCCTGGAAACCCTCTGTACCATTACCCTTCTGCTCATCCTATGAGGGTTTTCCTCTACCCACCCACTCCTGCTTCCCCATCCTGGCATTCATGTACACCGGGGCATTGAGATTTCATAAGTCAAAGGGCCTCTTCTCCCATTGATGCCCAACAAGGCCACCCTTTGCTACATATGCAGCTGGAACCAAGAGTCCCTCTATGTGTACTCTTTGGTTGGTGGCTTATACCCTGGGAATTCTGGAGGATCTGGTTGGTTGATATTATTGTTGTTCCTATGGGGTTAGAAGCCACTTCAGCTCCTTCAGTCCTTTCTCTAACTCCTCAATTGATGACCCCATGCTCAGTCCACTGGTTGGCTGTGAACATCTGCCTTGTATTTACCAGGCACTGGCAGAGCCTCTCAGGAGACAGCTATATCAGGCTCCTGTCAGCAAGCACTTCTTGATATTCACAACACGGTCTGGGTTTGGTGACTGTGTATGAGATGGATCCCCAGATTGGGCAGCCTCTGGATGGCCTTTCCTTCAGTCTCTGCTCCACACTTTGTACCCATATTTCCTCCCATGGGAATTTTGTTCCCCCTTCTATGAAGGACTGAAGCATCCACATTTTGGTGTTCTTTCCTCTTGTGCTTCAGTGATTTGTAAATTGTATGCTGGATATTCTGAAATTTCAGGCTAATATCCACTTATCAGTGAGTGCATATCATGTGTGTTATTTTGTGGTTGGGTTACCTCACTCAGGATGATGTTTTCTAGTTCCATACATTTGCCTAAGAATTTCATGAAGTCATTGTTTTTAGCAGACGAGTAGTAATCCATTGTTTAAATATACCACATTTTCTGTATCCATTCCTCTGTTGAAGGACATCTGGGTTCTTTCTAGCTCCTGGTTGTTATAAATAAGGCTGTGATGAAGATAGTCAGGCATGTGTCCTTATTACATGATGGAGCATCTCCTGGATATATGCCCAGGAGTGGTATAGGTAATGGCCTCAGGTAGTACTATGTCCAATTTTCTGAGGAACCCCCAAACTGATTTCCAGAGTGGTTGTGCCAGCTTTCAATCCCACCAAGAATGGAGGAGTGTTTCTCTTTCTCCACATCCTCAACAGCATCTGCTGTCTGGTGGTCAGCATGTAGAAAAATGCAAATCAACCCATTCTTATCTCTTTGTACAAAGCTCAAGGCCAAGTGGATCAAGAACCTCCACATAAAAACCGGAAACACTGAAATGTGCAGAAGAGAAAGTGAGAAAGAACCTAAAACACATGGACCCAGGGGAAAATTCCTGCATAGAACACTAATGGCTTATCCTTTAAGATCAAGTATCAACAAATGTGACCTTATAAAATTGCAAAGCTCTGTAAGGCAAAGAACACTGTCAACAGGACAAAAGGGCAACCAAAAACTTGGGAAAAGACCTTTAGCAATCCTACATCTGATAGAGAGCTAATACGCAATATATACAAAGAAATCAAGAACTTATACTCCACAGAACCAAATAACTCGATTAAAAATGGGGTACAGAGCTAAACAAAGAATTCTCAACTGAGGAATACTGAAGGGCTGAGAAGCACTTGAAAAAAATGTTCAACATCCTTAATCATCTTGGAAATGCAAATCAAAACAAACCTTTGATTCCACCTCACAATAATCAGAATGGCTAGGATCAAAAAATCAGGTTACAGCAGATGCTGGCGAATATGTGGAGAAAAAGGGACACTCCTCCATTCTTGGTGGGATTGCAAGCTGGGACAACCACTCTGGAAATCAGTCTGGTGGTTCCTCAGAAAACTGGACATAGTACTACCTGTAGATCCAGCAATACCTCTCCTGAGAACATAACCAGAAGATGTTCCAACTGACATATGCTCGACTATGTTCATAGCAGCCCTATTTATAATAGCCAGAAGCTGGAAAGAACTCAGATGTCCCTCAACAGAGGTATGGATACATAAAATGTGGTACATTTACATAATGGAGTACTACTCAGCTATTAAAGACAATTAATTTATGAAATTCTTGGGCAAATGGATGTATCTGGAGGATACCATCTTGAGTGAGGTAACCCAATCACAAAAAAGTCAATTGATATGCACACACTGATAAGTGGATATTAGCCCAGAAACTTAGAATGACCAAGATACAATTTCCAAAACACAAGAAAATCAAGCAGGAAGACCAATGCGTGAATACTTCATTCCTTCCTGTAATAGGGAATAAAAAAATCCATGGAAGGAGTTTCAGAGACAAAGGATGGACCATCCAGAGACTGCCCCACCTGGAGGTCCATCCAATAATCATCCACCAAATGCAGACACTATTGCATATGCCAGCAAGATTTTGCTGAAAGGACCCTGTCATAGCTGTCTCCTGTTAGGCTATGCCAGTGCCTGGCAAATGCAGAAATGGATGCTCACAGTCATCTATAGAATGGAAGACAGGGCCCCCAAATGGAGGAGCTAGAGAAAGTACCCAATGAGCTGAAGGGGTCTGCATCCCTATAGGTGGAACAACAATATGAACTATCCAGTACCCCCAGAGCTAATGTCTATAGCTACATATGTAGCTGAAGATGCCCTAGTCGGCCATCATTGGGAAGAGAGGCCCCTTGGTGTAGCAAACTTCATATGCCCCAGTACAGTGGAACGCCAGAGCCAAGAAGTGGGAGTGGGTAGGTAGGGGAGCAGGGCAATGGGGTAATAGGAGACTTTTGGGAAAGCATTTGAAACGTAAATGAAGAAAATATCTAATAAATAATTAAAACAAAGTTGAGAGAGATAAGTAAAAGTTACAGAAAAAAAAAAGATATTCCTCCATTCACATAATTGTCAAATGACAAAATGCACAAGATTTCCTGGGAGAAATCTCATAGAGACCCTAAGAGAAAAAAATTCCAGCCTAGACTATTATACTCAGCAAAACTTTCAATTATCATAGATGGAGAAACCACGATATCCCATGAAAAAACCAAATTTATACAATATCTTTCCACAAATCCAGCACCCAAAAGAATAATAGATGGAAAACACCATCACAAGGAGGGAAACTATACCTTAGAAAAAGGAAAAAAAAGTAATTTTAAAACAAACTCAGAAGAAGATAGCTGCACAAACATAAAAATAATATCAAAATAAGAAGAAGCATCAATCACTATTCTTTAATATTTCTTAACATCAATAGACTCAATTCCCCAATAAAAATATATAGACTAGCAGACAGGATATATAAATAGGACTCAGAATTTTGCTGCATGCAGGAAATGTACCCCAGTGTCAAAGACAAATATTACCTCAGAGTAAAGGGCTGGAAAACAATTTTCAATGCAAATATTCCCAAGAAACAAGCTGGAGTAGCCCTTCTAATATTCGATAAAATTGGCTTTCAACCAAAATTTATCAAAAACGATAAGGAAGGATACTTCATACTCATCATAGGAAAAATCTACCAAGACGAACTCTCAATTCAAACATCTATGCTTCAAATGCAAGGGCATCCACATTCATAAAAGAAACTTTACTAAAGCTGAAAGCACACATTGCACTTCACATAATAATAGTAGGAGATGTCAACGCCCTCTCAGCAATAGACAGATCATGGAAGTGCAAACTAAACAGAGACACAGTGAAACTAACAGAAGTTATAGACCAAATGGATTTAACATATATCTATAGACCATTTCATTCTAAATCCAAAGAATATAGCATCTTCTCAGCACCACATGGTACCTTATAATCGGTCACAAAAGAGACCACAGCAGATATAAGAAGATTGAAATAATCTAATGCATCCTATCAGATCACTATGTATTAAGGTTGGCCTTCAATAGGAACAAAAACAACAAAATTCCCACATAAACCTGGAAGCTGAACAGCATGATACTCAATGATAACCTGGTCAAGGATGAAATAAAGAAGGAAATTAATGACGTTTTAGAATTTAATAAAAATGAAGGTGTTTTAAAATTTAATAAATATGCAGGTGTAAAATATTCCAATTTATAGGATATAGCAAAAGCAGTGTTTAGATGAAAACTCAGAGCTGAGTGCCTCCAAAAAGAAACTGGAGAGAACATACTCTAGCAACTTAACAACACACCTGTAAGATCTAGAACAAAAAGAAGCAAATATACCCAAGACAAGTAGACAGCAGGAAATAATAAAACTCAGTACTGAAATAAACCAAATACAAACAAAAAGTACTGTACAAAGAACCAACAAAACGAAAAGTTGGTTCTTCCAGAAAAGCAGGAAGATAGATAAGCTCTTAGACAAACTAACCAGACGGCATAGAGACACAATCCAAATTAACAAAATCAGAAATGAAATGGGAGATATAACAACAGAAACTGCAAAATTCAAAAGACAATCAGATCCCACAAAAACTTATACTCAACGAGAACTCAACAAAAATGAAAAATCTGGATGAAATGGACAATTTTATAGATAGATAGATACCAGGAACCAAAGTTAAACCAGGATCAGATAAACCATCTTTACAGTCTCATAATACGTAAAGAAATAGAAAGAGTCATTAAAAGTCTCCCAAACAAAAAAAGCCCAGGGGTAGATAGGTTTAGTGCACAATTCTATAAGACCTTGAAAGAAGACCTAATATCCACACTCTTCAAACGATTCCACAAAATTGAAACAGAAAGAACACTACCAAATTTGTTATATGAAGCCAGTTACACTGATACCAAAATGTCACAAAGACCCAACAAAGAAAGAGAACTTCAGACCAATTCCCTTTATGAATATCGATGCAAAAATACTCAATACAATTCTCAAAAAAAAAAAAAGAATAAAAAAACACATCAAATCAGTTATCTTTCATGATCAAGTAGTCTTTATCCCGGGGATGCCCGGATGGTTCAATATATGGAAATCCATCAACATAATCCATTATATAAAAAAATCTCAAAGGAAAAAAAAACACACATGATCATTTCATTAGATGCTGAAAAAGCTTTTGACAAAATTGAACATCCCTTCATGGTAAAAGTCTTAGAAAGATCAGGAACTCAAGGCCCATACCTAAATATAGTAAAAGCAATATACAGCAAACCAGTAGCCAACATCACACTAAATGGAGAGAAACTTGAAACAATCCCATTAAAATCAGGGATGAGACAAGGTTGCCCTCTCTCTCCCTATCTATTCAATAGAGTACTTGAAGTTCTAGCTAGAACAATTAGACAACAAAAGGAGGTCAAAGGGATACAAATTGAAAAAGAAGAAATCAAAACTTCCCTATTTGCAGATGATACGATAGTATACTTCAGTGACCCCAAAATATCCACCAGAGAACTCCTAAACCTGATAAATAACTGCAGCAAAGTGACCAGATATAAAATTAACTCAAACAAATCAGTAGCATTCCTATACTCAAAGAATAAACAGTCTGAAAAAGAAAGTAGGGAAACCCTTCACAATAGTCACAATGTACACTATCTTGCTGTGACTCTAACCAAACAAGTGAAATATCTGTATGACAAGAATTTCTTTGAAGAAAAAAGTCGCAGAATTCAGAAGATAGAAAATCTCCCATAAGCATGGATTGGCAGGATTAATATAATAGAAAAATGGTCATCTTTAGGAAAGCAATTTACAGATTGAATGCAATCCCCATTACAATTCCAACTCAATTAATTATTCATAGAGTTAGAAAGAGCCATTCTCAAATTCATTTGGAATAACAAAGAACCCAGGATAGGAAAAATTATTTTAAAAAATAAAAGAACTTCTGGGGGAATAACCATCCCTGACCATAAGCTGTACTACAGAGCTATTGTGTTAAAAACTGCATGGTATTCGTACAGTGACAGGCAGGTAGATCAGTGGAATAGAATTGAAGACCCAGAAATGAACACACACACCTACACTCACTTGATCTTTGACAAAAGAGATAAAATGATCCAGTGGAAAAGAGAGAACATTTTCAACAATTGTGCTGGTATAACAGGCTGTCAACATGTAGAAGAATTCAATTGATCCATCCTTATCTCCCTGTACAAAGCTCAAGTCCAAGTGAATCAAGAACAGAAAGCCAGATACACTAAATTTAAAAGAAGGGAAAGTAGGGGAAAGTCATGAACATGTTGGGACAGGGGAAAATTCCTGCACAGTACACCAATGGCTTCTTCACTAAGGTCAACAATCAACAAATGATACCTTGTAAAATTGAAAAGCTGTTATAAGGCAAGGGACACTGCCAATAGGATAAAATGGCAACCAACAGATTGGGAAAATCTTTACCAATCTCCCATCTGATAAAGGTCTAATGTCAAAAATATACAAAGGACTCAAAAAGTTAGGCTCCCCCCAAAAAAGACAACCCTATCAACAAATGGAGAATAGAGCCTCACAGAGAATTCTCAGCTGAGTAATATCAAATGGCTGAGAAGCACCTATACAAATGTTCAACATCCTTAGTCATCAGGGAAATGTAAATCAAAACAACCCTGAGAGTCCACCTGACACCAGTCAGAATGACTAAGATCAAAAAAAAAAAAAATCATGTGACAGCAGATGCTGGCAAGGATGTGGAGAAAGAGCAACACTCCTCCATTGCGGGTGGGATTGCAAGTGGGCACAACTCCTCTGGAAATCAGTCTGGTGATTTCTCAGTAAATTGGACATAGTACTACCTGAGGACCCGGCTATACCACTCCTGGGCATATACCCAGAAGATGCTCCAACATGCAATAAGGACATATGCTCCATTGTGTTCATAGAAGCCTTATTTATAATAGCCAGAAGCTGAAAAGAATCCAGATGTCCCTCAACAGAGGAATGGATACAGAAAATGTGGTACATTTACATTATGGAATACTACTCAACTATTAAAACAATGACTTCATGAAACTCACAGGCAAATGTGTGGAATTTGAAAACATCATCCCGATGAGGTAACTTAGTCACAACAGAACACACAAGGTATGTAGTCACTGATAAGTGGATAGTAGCCCAAAAGTTCAGAATACCCAAGATTCAAATCACAGACCATATGAAGCCTAAGAAGGATGACCAAAATCTGAATGCTTCAGTGCTTCTTAGAAGGGTGGACAAAATACTCACTGGTGAAAATATGGAGACAAAGTGTGGAGCAGAGACTGAATGAAAGTCCATCAAGAGACTGCCCCATCTGGATACCCATCCCATATACAGAGACCAAACTGGGACACTATTGCAGATGCTGAGAAGTGCTTGCTAATGGAAGTGTGATATGGCTTTCTCCTGAGAAGCTCTGCCAGAGTCAGACAAATATTGAGGTGGATGCTTGAAGCCAACCATTGGACTGAGTGTAGAGTTCCTTGATGGAGGAGATGGAGAAGGGACTGAAGGAGCTGATAGGGTTTGCAGCCCCATGGAGGGAGCAACAGTACTAACAGTCCAGGTGCAACAGAGCTCCTGGGGACTGGACCACCAACCAAAGAATACACATGGAGGGACCCATGGCACTGGCTGCATATCTGGCAGAAGATAGCCTTGTTGGTCATCTGTGGGAGGAGAGGCCCTTAAGCCTGAGGGTGTTCGATGCCCCAGTGTAGGAGAATGCCAGAGCAGGAAGACAGGATGGACTGGATGGCTGGGGGGCACCCTTATAGAGACAAGTGGAGGGGGGATAGGATAGAGGGATTTTGAAGGGGTACCTGGAAAGGGAAAAACATTTGAAATATAAATAAAGAAAATATCCAATAAAATAAAATTAATTAAAGACACCCCTTCAAAAAATAATCCAGAACAAATGTTCAAGTTATATGGATTTTTTTTAAAGATTTATTTTATTTTATTATATGTAAGTACACTGTAGCTGTCCTCAGACACTCCAGAACAGGGAGCCAGATCTCATTACGGATGGTTGTGAGCCACCATGTGGTTGCTGGGATTTGAACTTATCACCTTTGGAAGAGCAGTCGGGTGCTCTTACCCGCTGAGCCATCTCACCAGCCCCAGGATTTTTTAAAAATATAAAGGACACACAGGAAATATGAGACGATATAAAAAATCTGATTTATAGACATAGATCAGGGAAATGAGTCTAAAGTCAATGGCATTGATCATGTTTTCAACAAGATCAGAGGATAAAACTTCCACAAAGTAAGGAAAGACACACCCGTACAGGTAGAAAAACCATATAGGTCATGAAGTAGACAAGACATGAAAAGAAAATCTGCATGGAATAGCATATTTAAAACACTAAGTATATTGAAGGCTGCAAGACAAAGCACAGATTCATCATAACAGTGCAAATAGTGAAAGCCAGAAAGCTTTGAACAAAGGTCTAAAAAATTATTCCAGCCAACATAGATGAACAAAACAAGCAAAATTTTCTGTTATGATTAAAGGAGAGAGAGAAAAAAACTTTCAACAACATAAACATCATAAAAACAAAACAAACCTAAAGGAAGTATAGGAAACATTATTATGATCTAAAGAGAGGAATGAGAATAGCAGACAGACCATGGCAAGAAATATGAGGTCATAACTATTTAAACACAAAACACCATTGAAAACAAAAACAACAGAGACAAAAAAGCCCAAGAGTGTCAAAACCCACATCTCTGACCAGCAGAGACAATGGGAAGAATGACAAGAATGCCAAGGCAGGTCTCAGAGCAGCTTCCACAGCTTCCTTTATTCTGCTTCTCCTTTCCCACTTCTCCTTTATTCTGCTTCTCTCTTTTCCACCTATATTCCCTTCCCCCTGGGACTGCCCACAATTTATCCTCTTAGTTCATTCATGTCATCTCACACCACACTAAGGAGTCCAATCATAGACACACATGCACAAGGCATGACTTTAGCATGCAGGCAAACCTCTAATGGATAGGCTGATAGAATGGTATCGTGAGGCATTACGCCATCTCTATGGCGAGTTTCATGAGCTGCTTTTATTGTGCATGACTGAGACTGGGATAAACAAGTGAAGGTCACAGAGCTTGGCATAGACCCAGGGCGCCATCTTGGCTCATGCAGCCATGCCTGCTTCCCACACAACAGAATGGCAACAATTAATATAAAAAATGTAAAAATAGCTTTTAAAATCAATGGTTTCAATTCTCCAATCATAAGAAACTAACTAACCGAATGGATCAAAAATAAAATCCATCTATATATTTTGGACAAGAAATACATCTCAGCTTTAAAACTAGAAACCTTTTCTTCAAGTTTTTAAGTTTTAACTATCATTATTCTTTAATATTTTTTATAGTCCAGTTGTTATCCTCCTCTCCATCTGCCCTCTGACGGTTCCTCATCCCATTCCTCCTTGCCTGTCTCCAAGTGGATATCCCCACCCCAACCGAATCCCACTAGACCTCCCCACTCTCTGAGGTCTCAAGTTTCTAGAGGGTTAGGTACATATTCTCTCACCGAGGCCAGACTAGGTAGTCCTCTGCAATATATGTGTCAGGGCCTCATATCAGTTAGTGCATGCTGTTTGGTTGGTGGCTCAGTGTCTGAAAAATCTCAGGGAACCATCTTAATGTTAAAGATCCTACTACAAAATCCTATGCTAAACAACACTGGGCAACCTGGATGAGCTGGACAATTTTCTAGACAGATACCAGGTACCAAAATTAAATCAGAATCAGATTAATGATATAAACAGTGCCATATCCCCTAAAGAAAATTAAAAAAAAAAGATAGATGAACCCTTAGTCAGACTAACTAGAGGGCACAGGGACAGTATCCTAATTAACAAAATCAGAAATGAAAAAGGGCTATCCTGCCAAAAGCAATCTACAGATTCAATGCAATCTCCATCAAATTCCAAGGAAATTCTTCACAGAGTTAGAAAGAACAATGTGCAAATTCATCCTGAAAACCAAAAAAAAAAAAAAAAACTAGGATAGCATAAACTATCCTCAACAATAAAAGAACCTCTGGTGGAATCTCCTTCCCCAAACTTAAGCTGTACTACAGAGCAATTGTGATAAAAATGGCATGGTACTGGTAGAGTGACAGCCAGATAGATTAGTGGAATAGAACTGAGGATCCAGTAATGAACCCACACACCTATGTTCACTTGATCTTTGACAAAGGAACTAAACCATCCAGAGGAAAGAAGACAGCATCTTCTCCAAATGATGCTGGTTCAACTGGCAGTTTGCATGTAGAAGAATGGAAATTGATACATTTTTATCTACTTTTACAATGCTCAAGTCTAAGTGGATCAAAGAACTCTAAAGAAAACCAGAGACACTGAAACTTATAGAGGAGAAACAGGGGAAGAACCTGGAAGATATGGGCACAGGAGAAGTATTCCTGAAAAGAACACTAATGGTTTGTGCTGTAAGATCAAGAATTGACAAATGGGATCTTATAAAATTGTAAATCTTCTGTAAGGCGGAGGACACTGTCAATAAGACCAACATGCAACCAACAGATTGGGAAAAGTTCTTCACCAATTCTAAATCTGATAGGGGAAGAATATCAAATATAGAGAGAACTCAATAAGTTAGACCACCCAAAAGCAAATAACCCTATTAAAATGGGGTACAGAGCTAAACAAAGATGCCTAATGGCTGAGAAGCACCTTAAAAAATATTCAACATCCTTAATCATGAAGGAAATGCAAATCAAAACAACCTTGAGATTCTACCTCACACTAGTCAGAATGGGTAAGATCAAAAACTCAGTTGACAGCAGATGCTGGAGAGGATGAGGAGAAAGAGGAACATTCTTCCATTGCTGGTGGGACTGCAAGCTGGTACAACCACTCTGGAAATCAGTTTGATGCTTCCTTAGATAATTGGACATAATACTACCAGAAGCTCCAGCAATATGTCCCCTGGTCATATACCCCAAAGATGCTCTAACATTTAATAAGGACACATGCTCCACTATGTTCATAGCAGCCTTATTTATAATAGCCAGAAGCTAAAAAGAGCCCAGATATCCCTCAACAGGAGAATGGATACAGAAAATGTGGTGCATTTACACAATGAAGTACTATACAGCAATTAAAAACAATGAATTCATGAAATTCTTAGACAAATGGATGGATCTGCAGGATATCATCTTGAGTGAGTTAACCCAATCACAAAAGAACAAACATGAAATGTACTCACTGATAGGTGGATACTAGCCCAGAATCTCAGAATCCTTCTTAGAAGGGGGAACAAAATATCCATGGAAGAAGTTACAGAGACAAAGTTCAGAGTGGAGACTGAAGGAATAAGATCCAGAGACTGCTCCACTTGGTGATCCATCTTATAAACAACCACCAAACCCAGACACTATGTCAGATGCCAACAGGAGCCTGCTGACAGGAGCCTGGTAGAGCTGTCTCCTACTGGCAAATATAGAAGTGGTTGCTCACAATCATCCATTGGACATAGGACAAGATCCCCAATGAAGGAGCCAGAGAAAGTACCCAAGGAGCTGAAGGGGTCTGAAGCCTCATAGGAAGAACATTAATATGAACTAATCAGTACTCCCGAGCTCCTTGGAACTAAACCACCAATCAAAGAAAACACATCGTGGAACCCGTGCTTCTAGCTGTATATGTAGCAGAGGATGGCCTAGTTGGTCATCAATGGGAGCAGAGGCTCTAGGTCCTGTGAAGGTTCTATGCCTCAATATAGGGGAATTCCTGGACTGGGAATGGGAGTGGTTGGATTGGGGAACGGGGGAGAGAAAGGGGATAGGGGATTTTTGGAGCAGAAACTAGGAAAAGGGATAACATTTGAAATGTAAATAAAGAAAATATCTAATAAGAAACAAAAGGAGGTAAAATGGATATAAATTGGAAAGGAAGAAGTTAAGATATCACTATTTACAGATGATAATATGATAGTATACATAAGTGACCCCTAAAATTCTGCCATAGATCTTCTATAGCTAAGTAACAACTTCCACAATGGGGCTGAATATAAAATTAACTCAAAGAAATCAGTAGCCTTCCTCTACTATAAGGATTAAATGGCTGAGAAAGAATATATATAAACCACACCCTTCACAATAGTGAAAAATAATATGAAATATCTTGGTGTAACTATAACTAGGCAAGGGAAAGATCTATGTGATAAGTTATTGAAGACTCTGAAGAAAGAAACTGAAGAAGACCTCAGAAGATGGATCAGCAGGATTAGCATAGTAAAACTGGTCATCTTACCAAAGGCAATGTGCAGATTAAATGCAATTCCCATCAAAATTCCAACTCAATTCTTCACAGAGATAGAAAGAGCAATTCTCAAATTCATCTGGAATAACAAACAAACAAAAAAAGGATTACAAAACAAATTCTCAACAATTAAAGAACTTCTGGAGGAAATCACCATCTCTGACCTTAAGCTCTACTACAGAGCAATATTGATAAAAGCCAAATGGTATTGGTACAGAGACAGACAGGTAGATCAACAGAATAGAATTGAAGACCCAGAAATAAACCCACACACCTATGGTCACCTGATCATGATATAGAAGCCAAAACCATCCGGTGGAAACAGACAGCATTTTCAACAAATGGTTCTGATTCAACTGGTGGTTAGCATGGAGAAGAATGCAAATTGATCCATTTTTATCTCCTTATACAAAGCTCAAATTTATGTTGATCCAGGATTGCAACATAAAACCAGATATGCTGAATCTAATAGAATAGAAAGTGGGAAAGAGTCTCAAACACGTTGGCACAGGAGAAATTTTTCTGAACAGACACCAATGGCTCAGGCTCTAAGATCAGAATTCAACAAATAGGACCTCATGAAATGGAAACGCTTCTGTAAGGCAAAGGACATTATCAATAGGACAAACAGCAACTTACAGATTTGGAAAAGAACTTTACTAGCCCTATATCCAGTAGAAGGCTAATATCCAAAATATACAAAGAACTCAAGAAGTTAGACTCCAGAGATTCAAATAAGTCTATTAAAAATGGGGTACACAAGGAGCTGAAGGGGTCTCGAACCCTATAGGTAGAAGAACAATATGAACTAACTAGTACCCCCAGATCTCTTGTCTCTAGCTGCATATGTAGCAGAAGATGACCTAGTTGGCCATCATTGGGAAGAGAGGCCCCTTGGTCAAGCAAACTTCATATGCCCTAGTACAGGGGAATGCCAGGGCCAAGATGTGGGAGTGGGTGGGTAGGGGAGCAGGGTGGGGGATGGGGGAGGGTATAGGGTACTTTTGGGATAACATTTGAAGTGTAAATGAAGGAAATATCTAATAAAAATTGGGGAAAAAAAAGAAGCAAAGGTCGGTGCTCTATAAGCCAGCTTGTCAGAATGATATTAAAGAAGGAGATAAAGAGGTTTCAGGGGTGGTGACTACAGGGCAAAATCCCACTCAGCGAAACTTGTGCTTACAAAGGCAGGCATATTCCTGAGTTCAAGGTCAGCCTGGGACAGAGTAAATTTAGGTCTGGGTATAGTGGGAATGATAATCTCAGGGCAAAATTCTGCCCAGCTAGGTTATTGTCTGTGCTTACAAAGTCAGGAAATTCATATGGGGGGGGGGGTGGTGTGTGCTGGAGAGATAGATGGCTCAGTGGTTAAGAGCACTGACTGCTCTTCCAGAGGTTCTGAATTCAATCCTCAGCAACCACATGGTGGCTCACAACCATTTGTAATAAGATCTGATGCTCTCTTCTGGTGTGTCTGAAGACAGCTACAGAGTACTCACATGAATAAAATTAATTTAAAAAATGGGGTACAGAGAATTCTCAACTGAGAAATCTAAATGACCTAGCAGCACCTAAAGAAATGGATAACATACTTTGTCATCAGGGAAATGCAAATAAAGGTGACCCTTATATTCTACCTCATACCAATCAGAATGGCTAATATCAAAGGCTCAAGTGAAATCAGATGCTGAAAAGGATCTGGAGAAAGAGGAATACTCCTCCATTGCTAGTGGGATTGCAGCCTTATTTGTAATATCCAGAAGCTTGAAACAACCCAGATGTCCCTCAATGGAAGAATGGATACAGAAAGTATTATACATTTAAATAATGGAGTACTACACATATATTAAAAACAATGGCTACATGAAATTTTCAGGCAAATTGGTGGAACCAGAAAATATCATCCTGAGTGAGGTAACCCAGACTCAAATGAACACACATGTCATGTAGTTGCTAATAAGTGGCTATTAGACCAAAATCTCAGAATACTCATGATTCAAATCCCAGACCATATGAGGCTTAACAAGATCAAAAACCAACATGTGGATGCTTCAATCCTACTTAGAAGGGGGAATAAAATAATCATAGGAGGTACAGGCAGGAAGGGACATAGGCAGGAGAGAGTAGGGGGAGGGAAGAAAAGGGGGTCTAGGATCAGGTAGGGGAATAGATAAGAGAGAATTCCCAGAGGATCAGAAAAATGAAAAAAAAAATGTAGCAGTGGGGAGTGGACAGTGGGGGAAATCACTAAAATGTCCCAGAAGCCAGGGTAGCTAGATGTTCCTAGGATCTAACCAGGATGACATTAGCCAAAATAAACAACAGAAGGGAGCCACCCACCCATCTCAAAATTTTAAACTTGGAATCAGTCCTGTCCATAGGAAACACAGAGACAAAAAAAAAAAAAAAAAAAAAAAAAAAAAAAAAAAAAAAAAAAAAAAAAAAAAAAAAAAAAAAAAAAAAAAAAAAAGTGGAGCAGAGACTGAAGGAAAGGCTGTCCAGAGACCGCCCCAACCTGGTTTTCATCCCATCTGCAGACACCAAACCAGAACACTATTGCTGATAATGAGATGTGTTCTCAGACATGAGTCTAGTATTGCTGTTCTCTGAGAGGCTTTGCCAGTATCTGACTGAGGCAGATACAGATCCTCACAGTCAACAATCAGACTGAGCCCAGGGACCCCAATGGAAGAGTTAGGGTAAGGACTGAAGGAGATGAAGGTGATGAAAACCCCATAGGAAGACCAACAATATCAACCAACCAGACTCCTCAGAGCTCCCAGGGTCTAAACTTCCAAATGACCAACTGAAGAATAAACATTGATAATTCTATAGCTCCAGCTACTTATGTATCATGTTATGGCATCAGAGGGAGTGGAGGCCCTTAGTCCTGTGGAGGCTTGTTGCCCCAGTGAAGGGGGATGCTAGAGTGGGACAAGAATGGGTGGATGGATGCAGGAAGACCCTCTTAGACACAAAGTGGGGGTGGGATGGGGGCTTTGTGGAGGGGAGACTGAGACTATGAAGGAGGACAACATTTGAAATGTAAATATAATAACCAATTTTTTAAAAAGAAGAAAAAAGGTTAAAACTACTACAGCATTAATTATTCTGATGAATATGAAATGCATGCTTACTGTATTATTCAACAATGTTAACTGTGATCTTGTAGTGAATATATGGACTTATTCTATTTATCTTTTGAGACATACCATTTAAAAAACTGATTACTCAAAAATAAAAGAAACTGTATTTGCTTATGGATCTCAATTAAAATCTAAGCTCCTTTTTGGATAATACATGCACAAATACTAAGAATTTATACATTTTTAATCACTTAAGTTTCTCATGGTTTCATGCATTTATTCTTGAAATGACCTTTAGAGCCATTTTGTCAAAATAAAAATATTGTTCAAATTTTTATTGGAATTGAATTAACCTAACTGACTAGAATATGGTAGATACTTAATGAACATTTTGAATATTAATAAAACATATATGAAGAATACCAAGACCTAAAAATTATTTTTACTCAATATGTCTCAGAAGTTCTAGAACATATAAGAAAATACCAAGAGACTTAAATTTTACAATGAGACAAAGCTGTTTATAGTTTGCAAATGATATAATCATCTTTTTATAAATTATGGGAGTTATCTGAAAACAAAACTAATAAAAGATTTAATAGGGTGGCAAGTTATAAGTTATTAATATTCTTCTCCCCACATCCCAAAAATAGACATCAAGAAAATAATTTGATATAAACATTATATTCTATATTGCATAAAATATATTCATCACTTAGAAAGTAAAATGAGAAAACATCTAATAAAGAAGAAAAAAGAAAGTATATTATTGCATAAATAGAATTGTATACTCTATGTAAATTTACAAATGAACATCAACATAACAGAAAGCTATATGTACTTTGTTCTGTCATATCAGTACTATTAGTTTCAGACTGATAATTTTCCCAAATGAATCCAGAAGGTAAGTCAATAAAATATAACAATTAAAACCCCAACAAAATATTAGGTAGTAAAAAAGTGACTTGAAGTAGCACCTCTGAAAACAAATTCACACGAAAAGCTAGAAATCATTAAACCAGAAAAAGAAGGCTGGATATGTTTGGTAAAATATAAAAAGATAAAACCACATTAATTGAAAACTAAATCATTGCTGGGTTTTCTGCATTAATCAATGAAACAGGAAGAGGAAGCTAAGAGTTGAATCACCATGACACTTACAAATAGTGAAATTTACTACAGTTCTTTAAACTTAAAAAAATGAGCTTATATTGTAATTATAACATTTATCCCTTCCCCACCCCCAAACATTCCCAAGTGCTGCTGCTTGATTTCCTTCAAATTTGTGGCCACTTGTTTTTGTTAATTGTTATTGTGTGCATATATGTATGCATATGCATGTATATTCTGAAATATAACCTGATCACTTGATGCATAATATTATTGTATGTCTGTGTTCAGGGATGGACATTTGATATTGGATAACAAATTGGTGTGGTCTTTCCTGGGGAAGACAATTTCGTCTGCTTTCAGGATTCCTGAGTTGTCTCTACTTCTTTGTGTATAGTTGAGGCATTCTGTGCTTTTCCTAGTCCACTTTGGTATGTCTATTGGTGTAGTCTTTATTCAGCCCATATTTTATGTAACATTGCAAGTCTCTGGAAAGTAAACAGTATTACCAATCAGTTGTTATCAAAGCCAGTATTATTGAAATCTATGTCATTTTAATTTTCTGCTCATTTATGAAACTGACAAAAGAGGAATGCTTGAAATGTTAATAATTAAAAGACACTCAGCATGTATATTCACATTGAATGCACAGAATTCAAAATTTCAAATCATTATTTAAATGATATGCTGTAAAACAACAACAACAATAACAACAACAGCAAATTGGTAATAGCATACTTAAAATGAAAAATACAAAATCTTCTATAGTTTAAGAAGCACATGCCAAAGTTGTTAAGCACACAGGAAAATGCCTAAAGCCTGACAAGTTAGGAGTAAATTTTGTTGAGGAATAAATTTCAATTTATATTGCAAAGAAGTTGCTATTAACTGCCATGAGTCAGGTAAAAGAAATGTGGGATGTTTGCACATGTGTTTTAATGATTCACTAGTCAAGGAAGAGTACAGAGCTATTCTCAAAAATTGCTCCAGGGGATACTACATATTTCATTTCAGCCTTAGTCAGTCTGAAAAAGGCTACAGGATGTACTCTTCAATTTGAATGACTGTTCTACTATTAAAATGCTGTTTACTTTAAAGCAAACAGTAAAATTTCAATGGTAAAGTTTTCCTTTGGATAGCAGTTCTTTGAAAACAAACTGTCACTTGCATAGAAACTGAAGCAACTGGTTGGGGAAAGGTGGGCTAAAGCATTTCCAATGAGGATATTAGCCACTAGATGAGCTTACCAAACAGTCATTCTATTGACTAAATGACCAGTCTGGACACCATTCAATAATATATTCAAGTTTACATATATGTTTGTAAGAATGATAGCTCACTTATGGCTTAAAGGTACAATAAAAAACCTATGAGTATTAGCTCTTTTATAAAGAAATTTAGATTTATTTGTATGTGCATTAAAAAGGAATTAAATGTGTATTAAATATAGCTCAGGAACTCCCTGCAGTATAATGTCAGGTAGACAAGAAGCAGCAATGGTTAAAGTTGTAAAAGCAATTGCCTGCTAAAGCCACTTTCAAAAATATAGTTCTACTTTTGTTTGCTACCTACCTGAAGCAGTCCTCAAAGAACTACAAAATGAAATGTCTTGTTAGTTGAATTTTGCTAAGTTAGGAAACTTTAATTTTTAAAAGAAAAAGGAGTTACCTAATTAAAAAATTATATCAAAATTAAAGTCACTGTTACCTGTAGGTCTTAGGCTATACACAATTGCCAAATGGCTTCTGGTATTTCTTTTTACCTCATGTATTTCCTACCTTTCCTTATTCACTCAAAGAGAGAAAGGAAATTTTAGCATCCCATGCTTACATCTGAAGGTACATTCTCAATAACTTCCTATCTCATGATGCTCACAAACTGAATCCAGGAACACATCAAAAACATCATCCATCACGATCAAGTATATTTCATCCCAGGAATGCAGGGATGGTTCTAAATACAAAGATCTACCAACTTTTCCCACCACACAAACAAACTGAAAGAAAAAAATCAGGCATACAAGGCATATACTGAAACATATAAAAGAAATATACAGCAAGTCAGTAGTGAACATCAAACTAAATGGAGAAAAACTTAAAGCAATTCCACTAAAATTGGGAACAAGACAAAGCTGCCCACTCGCTCCCTATTTATTCAATATGGTCCTAGAAGTTCTAGCCTTTACAATATGAAAACTAAATTAGATCAAAGGAATGCAAATTGGAAAGGAAGAAGGCAAAGTACTGCTATTTGTGGATGATATGATTGTATACATAAGACACCCAAAAATTCTATCAGAGAATACACAAAGCTGAATAAAACCTTCAGCAAAGTGGATAGATACAAAATTAACTCAAAGAATAATATAAAGCATCTTGGTGTAACTCTACCAAGCAAGTGAAAGATCTGTACAACAGTAACTTCAAGTCCCTGGAGAGAGAAATTTAAAAAGAGAACAGAAGATGGAAAGATTCCCCATGCTTTTAGGTAGTGAAAATGGCCATCCAACCAAAAGCGATCTATAGAGTCAATGGAATCCCCATCAAAAATCCAACACAATTTTCTAAAGACTTAAAAGAACAATTCTCAACTTCTTATGGAAAAAAAATAGCCAAAACAATTCTGAACAATGAAAGAACTACAAGAGAAATCACAATCCCTGACCTCAACTGTACTATAGAGCAATAGTGATTAAAACCAAAAACCAAACAAACAAAAATAAAACAAACAAAAGCAAAAAGCCCACCTGCAAGGTATTGGCACAGAAACAGACAAGTTGACCAATGGAATCAAATTGAAGACTCATGCAACTATGGACACATGATTTTAATGAAGAAGACAAAATCATACACTGAAAAGAAGAAAGCATCTTCAACAAATGGTACTGGTCTTACTGGATGTCTACATGTAGACTCATGCAAATAGGTCCATATGTATCACCTTGCACAAAACACATGTCCAAGTGGACCAAGAACCTCAACATTAAATGGGATACAATCAATCTGATAGAAAAGAAAGTGGGAAAAAACCGTGAATGCATTGATACAGGAGACAATTTCCTGAACAGAACACCAATGGCTCATGCTCTATGATCAACAATTGATAAGTAGAACCTCATGAAACCTCAAAGCTTCTGTAAGGCAAAGGGTATTTTCAATATGAAACAAACAAACAAACACCTAACAACAACAACAACAACAACAACAAAATAGCATAGCCTACAGATTTGGAAAGGATCTTCATCACCCTATGTCTTAGTCAGGGTTTCTAATCCTGGACAAAAGATCATGACCAAGAATCAAGTTGGGGAGGAAAGGTTTATTCAGCTTACACTTCCATACTGCTGTTCATCACTAAGAAAGTCAGGAATGGAACTCAATCAGGTCAGGAAGCTTCTGGCCCAAAGTTCCAAATCCTAAGCAAGCCAGTAAGTAACAGCCCTCCATGGCCACTACATAAGCTCCTGCTTTCTGACCTGCTTGAGTTCCAGTCCTGCAACCTTTGGTGATGAACAGCAATGTGGAAAGTGTAAGCTGAATAAACCCTTTCCTCCCCAACTTGCTTCTTGGTCATGATGTTTTGTCCAGGAATAGAAACCCTGACTAAGACACCCTACATGTGACAGAGGACTAATCCAAAATTTATAAAGAACTCAAGAAGTTAGAAAAGAACAACCCAACTAACCCAATTAGCACAGAGCTAAACAAAATTTTCAACCTATTCTCATTTTTTTTTCTTTTTTATTAGATGTTTTCTTTATTTACATTGCAAATATTGTCTTCTTTCCTCATTTTCCCTCTGAACCCTCCCCATCCCATCCCCTCACCCCTGGGTCACTAACCTGTCCATTTCCACCTACCTGTCCAGGCATTCTCCTACACTAGGGCATAAAGCTTTCACAAGACCAAGGGTCTCTCCTCTCACTTATGTCCCACAAGGCTATCCTTTGCTACATATGCAGCTGGAGCCATCGTACCTCCATGTTGACCAATGGAATCAAATTGAAGATTCTTTTGTTGGTGGTTTAGTCCCTGGGAGCTCTGGGGGTACCTGTTGGTTCATATTGTTGCTACTCGTACGTGGTTGCAAACCCCTACAGCTCCTTGGGTCTTTTCTCTCATTCCTCCTTTGGGAACCCTGTGCTCAATCCAATGGATGACTGTGTGCATCCACTTCTGTATTTGTCAGGCAGTGGCAGATCTTCTCTGGAGACAGCAGCTTTATTCAAAATAGCCAGAAACTGGGAAAACCTAGATGCTCCTCAACTGAAGAATGGATACAGAAAATGTAGTGCATCTATACAGAGTAATACTATTCAGCTATTAAAAACAAAGACACCATGAATTTTGCATGCAAATGAACTGAACTTGAGAATATCATCCTGAGTGAGGTAACCTACTTCCCAAATGGTATGCATGATATATACTCACTTATAAATGGATATTAGCCATAAAGTGCAGGATACCCATGCTACACTCCACTGACCCAACAAAGCTAAACAAGAAGGAAGGTACAAGTGAGGATGCTTGAATCTCACTTAGAAGAGAGAATAAAACAGTCAAAAGAGTTAAATGAATGGAGAGAACTAGGGAGGAGAAGGTGTGGTGAGGGGAATGTGATTTTTCAGGATCAGGTGTGGGGAGGGACAGGAAAGATGCCCAGAATTCCATGGGAATGAATAGAAATAAGCAACTTGCCAGGCGTGGTGGTTCATGCCTTTAATCCCAGCACTTGGGAGGCAGAGGCAGTCAGATTTCTGAGTTCGAGGCCAGCCTGGTCTACAAAGTGAGTTCCAGGACAGCCAGGGCTATACAGAGAAACCCTGCCTCAAAAAAAAAAAAAAAAAAAAAAAAAGTCACCTCATATAGCCATATAGGAACTCCAGTGGAGAAAAAGAATCACTCACCTACCCACAAAACTTTCAACCCCAAATTTATCTTGTCTAAATAATACAGGCACTGGGGAATGGAGCAGAGACTGATAAAATAGCCAACAAATAACTGGCCTAACTTCAGACCCATTCCATGGGCAAGTAGCAATTCATGAAACTATTAATGATGTTCTGTCATGCTTACAGACAGGATTCTATCATAGCTGTCCTTTGTGAGGCTCCATCTAGCAGCTAACTCAGACAGATGTAGATATCCACAGCCAAACAGTAGATTGGGCTTGTGGACTCATATGGAAGAATAGGAGGGAGGATGACAAGTCCCACAGAGGATAGGAATTCCATAGGAAGTTCAAGAGAATCAACTAACCTGGACCCTTAGGGCTCTCAGGTGTGATTGAACCATCAACCAAAGAACCTAGACAGTATAATGGCTATTCCTAGTTGTCAACATAACTATATCTAGAATGAACTACAATCCAGAATTGGAGGGCTCACCTGTGATCCAGATCTTGAGATGGGAAGACATAGTTTCTGACCTGTAATTTGCCATGGAGATCTTGAGGCATAGTAGCTGTGAAAAGCTTAGGCCCAGGCAAGGTAGTATATGCCTTGAATCCCAAAAGATTGAGGCAAGATCATCTCTGAGTTCAAGGTCAGCCTGGGACAAAGCAACTCCCAGATCCAGGCACAGAGGTACTCACCTTTATCTGGGTCATACCTTCTGCTGGAGGCCTACATAAGTATATTTGAAGAAGGTAAATTCACTATTCTTTGCTTGCTTGCTTTTACTTGCCAGCACATCTGTTGGAACCTACTTCTACAAAAGACCAGCTGAAACAATTAGCTTTGTGGGACTGAGCAACTACTAGATTCTTTGACTTTCTATTCACAGCTGACCATTGTTGGGTGGGTTGTACTACAGACTGTAAGTCATCACAATAAATTCCCTCAATATAGAGAGACATTCTGTCTTAGTCAGGATTTGTGTTCCTGCACAAAACATCATGACCAAGAAGCAAGTTGAGGAGGAAAGGGTTTATTCAGCTTCCACATCCACATTAATGTTTCTCAACAAAGGAAGTCAGGACAGGAACTCACACAGGGCAGGAACTTGGAGGCAGGAGCTGATGCAGAGGCCATGGAGGGATGCTGCTTACTGGCTTACTTCCCCCTTGCTTGCTCAGCTTGCTTTCTTATAGAACCCAGAATTTCCAACCCAGGTATGGCATCACCCACAATGGGCCCTCCCATTCTTGATTGAGAAAATGCCTTACAGCTGGATAGCATGGAGGCATTTCCTCAAAGAAGGGTCTTTTCTCTGTGGTAACTCTAGCTTGTGTCAAGTTCACACACAAAACCAGCCAATACACATTCCATAAGTTCTGTTACCCTGGAGAACCCTGACTTATACACACAGGCTGGACCTAGGCCTCCCTGCACATGTGTAGGAGATGTGCAGTTTCTTCTTTATGTGGGTCCCAAACAACTTTAGTGGGGACTATCACAAATGTTGTTGCCTAAATGCAGTCTCTACTGACTGATATTTGTCTTATTTTACAATGTATGTGAAAACCTAAGATGCTTGTATGTTTAAATTAAACACAGAATATCTCAGAAAAAATCATGCTGAAATGTTCATATATGAACTAATGTATGGTATAGGCATTCTTCAAACAATATGAGAAATAAGAGGCTCATTATAATTTGTATCTGTATGTTCGTTTCCATACAAAGCAAACATTAGAAAGTAAAGGTAATAATAAATAATAGAACAAAATGTATTGCCACATTATAGAAGAGAATTAAAGTCTGCTGATTTATTCAGAATTCTCAATGAACATCTCCTCCAGTAATCTTCATTTAGAATAAAAGCAAAGAGCCACTTGTAGGCCAGATAACATAATTTAGAGATCTTTCATATATCTCATAAACAGAGCCAATTAAGAAATGGCTAGTAGACTCCTTGGGGACTCTGCTGCTTCTTGGTGTGATTCCAGCTTTCCTATTTCCTATGAATGCTCTTGTCCTTCCCTTTTAGCACATCTCCATTTATTTGTGTCATCTGCCAATACCTAGAAACACTTTCTATCAGGGACCCCCAGTGGCCTCTGGGACTCTGGTAGGCAATAGTTGCTGTTAATACCCACAGTGGCCTCTGGGACTCTGGTAGGCAATAGTTGCTGTCAATCCTGCCCCCCCCCCCCGTTATAATCACTTTAGTTTCATGTTTAAGCCTGTCTGCAGGGTTCGTTCCCTCTATCCGAGTTCTATTCAGTGCAAACTGTCTCTTGGTGAGGACCAGGCTCCTCTTAGTCTTTTTATACCTGTCTCTACAGACACACTTTTTCTTGCTGCAGCCTACTTGCAGGAGTCTTTCATGATACCAAACCTCCAACTCCCTGGATACACTGCTCCTTGATTTGGACTGTATCACCTAGTTCTTCCTCCTTTTTATTCTAGCCTATTCTGTCACCCAACAACCTACAAAAAGACTCCCCAGTAGGTAGTCCACAGCCACCATATCTTCCTAAGACCCAGAGATGGTAACAGAAACCAAGGAATTGAATACCCATGCAACAAAGAAAAGACCTAGAATCACATCCAATATTATAACTCCATATGTTAACCAGCAGTAAAACATGAACAGCCAGCACAATATGTCTCTACCAAAACTCAGAAGCAATTGCAGTTAGCCCTAGGAAATATATCATAATGTTGAAACACAAGAGGGGAATTTGAAAATAGTTTCTTGCTGACAGGAGCCCAGTAGGGCTGTCCTCTGAGAGGCTCTGCCAGCACCTGACAGAGACACTAACAGCCAACCATTGCCCACAGTGGAAGAGATAGGGAAGAACAGAAGGAGCTGAAGGGGCTTACAACCCCATAGGAAGAACAACAATATTAACTAACTGGACACCTCAGAGCTCCCTGGGAATAAACCACTAACCAAAGAGTATACATGAGTGGGTCCATGGTCCCTGCTACATATGTAGCAGAGGATTGCCTTATCTGGATGAATGGGAGAGGAGGCACTTGTAGGGGAGGTACTTGGTCTTGTGAAGGCATGTTGCCCTAGTAAAGGGGGATGCTGGAGGAGTGAGCTGGGAGTAGGTGGGTGGATTGGGGGAGAACCCTCTTAGAGGCAAAGGGGAAGGGGAATAAGAGTAGAGGGATTTGTGGAGGGGAGACCAGAGAGGGGAATAACATTTGAAATGGAAATAAATAAAATAATCAAAAAAGAACTTGAAAATAATTATTATGAATATGTGCAATGACCTTAAAGAGGTTATGAATAAATACAGTAATGAAGTATGAAAACAAAAACAATGGAATACAATGAAATAAATAACTCAAGACATGAACTCAGACACTGAACACAAGACAGAAGAAATGAATATGCTAAGCAAAGACAATGTTATGTTTAATAAAAAAAAGAATTAGAAAACAACAACAACAAAAGACATACAGGTTCACAATACCCAGGAAATTAGGAACATTATTAAAAGAGCAAATCTATAAATAATAGGAATGAAGGGAGGAAAAGTCCCAGGTCAAAGCTACAGAAATTATTTTCAATATTTTCATAGAAGAAAATGATCCTAACCTAAAATGGTACTAACCTAAAGAAATAGATGCCTATCAGTGAAAAGGAAAAATATAGAACACCAAAATGGCAGGACCAGAAAATAAAATTCCTATGAAAAATAAGAGTCAAAACACTAAATGTACAGAATGAAGAAAGAATATTAAAAGCTGAAAGAATTAGCTCAATGAAACACAAAAGCCTGAAGGGTATGAATGGATGTTCTGTGGCCTCGATGGAGCCACATATGCAAACCTAGTCAACTACTGCCAGCCTAGATTACTTATTTTTCTCTGCAAAAACTTTTACTCATAAATAAATGGTGAGAGAAAAATATTCTACAATAAAAACAAAATTTAAGAAATACCTATTTATAAACCCAGCTGTACAGAAGGTGCTAGTAGAAAACCCCAATCTGAGAAGTTTAACCACACCAAGAAAACAGAAGCAATAAATAATCTCAGACAAGCAAAACAAAAGAAAATAGCAGCACCATAACAACAAAATAACATGAATAAATAAATATTGCTCATTAATAACTCTCAACATCAATGTTCTCAATTCTCTAATAAAATACACAATCAGACTGGATTTGAAAACAAGATTCATCCTTCTATTGCATCAAAGAAACACACCTTACCATCTTGGATAAAATCACCTCATATTAACAAGGTATTCCAAAAAAGGGACCCAAGAATCAAGCTAATGCATCCATTTTAATATTTGAAAAAATAGGGTTAAACTAAAATTAATCAGAAGAGATGGGGAAGAACAATATATACACACCAATGGAAAAATACAGCAAGAGGATACTGCAATTCTATACATCTATGCACCAAACACTACGGCACCCTAGTTAATAACCAAAACAATATTACAGCTAAGAATCACATATTGACCCTCAGTCAGTGATAGTGTGTGTGACTTCAATACCTCAATCTCACCATTCGACCTGTCATGTTAACACAAAAGCTAAACAGAGGAATGCTGGAGATAAATAGCATTATAAATCAAATGGACCCACCAGATAGTTAAAGGACATTTCACCAAAAGAATATACCTTCTTCTCTGAACCTCATGAAACTTTTTCCAAAACTGGCCATGTGCTTATACAAAAAGCAAGTCTCAACAAATATAACAAAATTGAAATACCACCCTGTACCCGACCACACTACCCTGGATTAAAGCTGGATGTCAACAACAACTGAAACCTCAGAACTCATAGAAACTGAAAAACTTACTACTGAATTAAAAAAAAAAAAGGTCCAAGACAGAAATTAAGAATATTTTAAGTTGAGTGAAAACAAAATATACCAAAATCTGTGAGACATAATAAAGGCAAGTTCATGAAATGAAGTGCTGACATTAAAAAAATAAAATAAAAAACAACTTTGGAGAGATATCATATTTTCAACCTAATGGCAAATCAGAAATCTATAAATCAAAGAAAAGAGTAAATAGTGGAAGAATAACCATGAACTAACTAGTACCCCCTGAGCTCATGTCTCTAGCTGCATATATAGAAGAGGATGGCCTAGTTGGCCATCAGTGGGAAGAAAGGCCCCTTGGTCACGCAGACTTTATATGCCCCAATACAGGGGAACGCCAGGGCCAAGAAGTGGGAGCGGATGGGTAGGGGAGCAGGGCCGGGAGGGGGGAGGGAATAGGGAACTTTCTGGATAACACTTGAAATGTAAATGAAGAAAATATCTAATAAAAGTTGAAAAAAATGAGTAGATGCTAGAAATAATCAAATTGAGAGCAAAAATCTATAAAATATAAACCAAAATGAACATACAAAAAAGTCAATGAAACAAGGATCTAGTTCTTTGAGAATGTCAAAAATTGATAAACTCTTAGCCAAATTAACCAAAAGATAAATAGAGAAGATCCAAGTTAATAAGTTAGAGACTAAAATGGGGCATAACAATAAGTACCTAGGAAATCCAGAGAATCATAAGAACATACTTTAAAAATCTCTGCTTTACCAAATTGGAAAACCTAAATGAAATTGATAAGTTGCTTGATATATAATACCTGCAAAAGTTAAAGCAAGATCAGCTAATCAATTTAAACATACATGTATGTCCTAATGAAACAGAAACTGTAATTTAAAATCTCCTAAATAAAACCCAAGGACAAATGATTTTAGAGCAAAATCCTACCAGACCTTCAAAGAAGCATTAATGGCAGTACTCCTTAAATTATTCCAGCAAAGAGAATCAGAAGGAACATTGCCTATTTTTTTTATATAAATCTATAATTAACCTGATACTTAAACCATATAAAGGCATAATGAAAAAATTAAAGAATAATTTTCTTATGAGTATAGGTGCCATAGTTCTCAATAAAATAGTTCCAAACTGAATCCAAGAACATGTCAAAAAATTGTCCACTATGATGAAGTAGGATTTATACAGGGAAAATTCCACATCTGTTAACCAATAAGTGTAATTAATATCCTAAACAGGCTGAAAGAAAACACATGATAATATGAAAGAAAACACATGATAATATTATTATGTCCAGAAAATCCCCTTGACAAACTCCAACACCCTTTCAAGAATAAAGGTCTTAAAGAGACTATGGATACAGAAGACATACCTCAATATAATAGAGGAAGCCCACATCTAACATTAACCTAAAGAGAAACTCAAAGCATTTCCACTAAGATCTGCAATAAGACAAGGGTGTCCATTGTCTCCATACCTATTCAATGTAGTATTTGAATTCTTGGCTAGAGAAATAAGACAACTGAAGGGAATCAAGTTGTAGATTATATGATTATATACATAAATGACCCTATAAACTGTACAAGAAAATATTTAGAGAAAATAAACGAGTTCATCAAAGTAGCAAGATACAAAATTAACACATAAAAATCACTATCCTAACTACATACAAGAGATAAAGGAATTGAGAAAGAAGTCAAGGAAGCAACATCTTTCACAATAGCCTCAAATAACATAAAATATCTTGAAGTTACTCTAACTAAGCAAGGTGAAATTTAAGACTTTGAAGAAAGAAATTGGATAAGATATAGAGAATGGAAATCTCTCTTATGCTCATGGATCAGTAAGATTAATGTAGTGAAAATAGCCATCATGCCAAATTCAACACAATCTCTACCAAAATTCCAATACAATTATTTGCAGACTTTGAAAGGGCAATTTTCAACTTAACTTGGAATCTCAAAATTCCAGGACAGCTAAAACAGTCCTGAACAACAAAGAACTGCTGGAGATATCACCACTGTTGATCTCAAATTGTACTACAGAGCTACAGTAATAAAAACAGAATGGCAAAAAACATTACCGGCACAAAAACAGAGACATTGATCAACGGAGTTAAATTGAAGACACAGAAGTCCACATAGACATGGGCAACTGATTTTTTATAAAGAATACAGAAATAAATATGGAAAAGAATACATCTTTAACAAATGATGCTGGTCAAATTATATGGCTGAGTGAAAAAAGAATACAAATAGATCCATAATTTTCATGCTGCAAAAAACTTAACTAACTCCAAATCAATCGATCAAGGACCTCAACATAAGATCAGGTATACTGAGTATGATGGACAGAACACAGGGAATATTCTGGAACTTGTGGAACATTCAAAATATAATTTTCTAAATAGACATTGATAGTTTAGGTACTAAGATCAACAATCAATTAATGGAAACCTCCTGAAACTGAGAAGCTTCTGTATGGCAAAAAAAAAAAACACTGTCATTTGCACAAAGTTGCAGGATATATAATGGGAAAAGTTATTTACAACTGTACATCCTATGGAATGTTGATATTTAAAAGATATAAAGATCTCAAAAATTCAAAACATCAAGAAATAAATAATTCAATATAAAATGGTGTACTTAATGTGGGTGACTTTAGTCTAAATGCCCAACAATGGGCATTTAGAATCTAAAGTGACCACCTCCAACAGTCAGACAGGACCTCCAGTGGAAGGATGGGGACATCAACCCACCATAAAACTTTCAACCCCAAATTGCTCCTGTATAAAAGAAATGGGAGGACAAAAATGGAGCAGAGACAGAAGGAATGGCCAACCAGTGACTGGTCCAACTTGTGATCCTTTCCATGGGTAGGCAGAGTTCCAGACACAATCATTGATGCTATTTTCTGCTTGCAGGCAGAAGCCTATCATGGCTGTTCTCTGAAAGGCTCTATCAGAAGTTGACTGAGACAGATACAGATACTCACAGCGAAGTACTGGACATTGGTCCAGGACCCCTAAGGAAGAGTTAGGGGAAGGATTGAAGGAACCAAAGAGGATGGCAAACCCCTATGAAGTCCAATAGTATCAACTAACCTGGACCCCTGGCAGCTCCCAGAGACTGAACCACCAACCAAAGAGCACCCACTGGTTAGTCCAAGACCCTCAGGACATAGGTAGCAGAGGACTACCTTGTTTAGCCTCAGTGAGAGAGGATGGACCTAATACTGATGACAATGTGTGGGTTTATAGGGTGAATCTTCTCAGAGGCAAAGGGGATGGGAAATAGGAGAAGAATTCTGCAAGGGTGTATGGTGAGTATGGCAACATTTGGGATGTAAAATAAAGTAGTTAAAGAAAAGAAAAGAGAGAAAAAATAAAGTGAAATTTCTTAAGAATTTTAGGCAGGAGAATGAGGCTGAAAATCACTTGGCATACCAAGATGCTGACTCTGAAGAATTGCCTCAGAAAAGCTTTCTTACCCCCTGGCTAGTTGAAACCATCTACAGGATATCATACAAATTTGAAGAAAATTTGAAATTTTTATTTTCATATTTCCAAATTTTCAATTTTGAGAAAATTTGAAGATTTCATTTTCATCTTTCCTTTATGAATTTATGTACCTTTGACTGTAGATGTTATTGCAGAGGCCCTTAGGCATTCAAATATTTCTCACTTAGTTCTAACACCGGCTTCATCCATTTTTCCTTTTAGACCAAGAGGTGGCAATGTTTTTTTGCTGTTGTCAGTGACCAGTACTTTACTATCATTTGTTGATTCCATTAACCTTGACAACACATTCATAATTAATAGTTTTCATAAAAGAAAGAGCAAGAAGGATCATCTTCAATAACTACTTAAGGATGGTTACCTTTTTCATGCTGTGTCTTCAACAATACTAAGGAAATAGGCACTGAAACCTACTCTCTACTCATATATTTCTCTAACCAAAATTTTCCCCAGTCATATCCTCATATCTTATATCCATCCTAAATACCTAATGTGTCTTTAAAAATAATGGTAAAGAAACTTACCATTTTCAACTAAAGAGCAACTTTTGTACAATTTGTGATGGAAAGAACTGGACATTTATTATGGTGTCATTATTACTGGCAGCATTCTTTCTTGTGTGAAGAAAAGATTATAGTTCTAATTAAAGTATGAATAGAGTTTTTAAGACACGGTTTTTCTGACTCTGGCATTCATTATTTTGATGCCAAGTAGAGCAGATTGTAAATCAAGACTTGGACCTTCTTCACAATCTTGTAAAGAAATTTAACAATAGTTAATCTAATCTCTTTTTCTGCTCAAATACCACATGTACCTGAGGGTGTCAGAATGGCACACAGAAAATTCTGATGAAGCATGCCACTGTTGGTACTAGGAAAACTGCAGCATTTTTTAAGTAGTATCTATGATTGCTCTATTTCATAGCATATAATGCCATCTATGCAAACATGCAAATACATAGACTTTTATCATTCTAGTCTTTGAAATGTTAGTGCCACAATTTAATTTTCAATTAAATGACATCACCTATAAGATATTGGAAAAGTAACCAAGAAGGTATTACTTAAGCGTTCCTAGCATGTCAAGGAATGTAGCACTTTTAGTCATTTTAACAGAGTGTTTCTTTTTTTTTTTTTTTCAACTTTTATTAGATATTTTCTTCATTTACATTTCAAGTGTTATCC
>LR755127.1:3486104-3560620 GCA_902729485.2 Mus minutoides | reverse complement strand
GATATGTGGATATTAGCCCAGAAACCTAGACTACCCAAGATACAATTTACTAAACACATGAAACTCAAGAAGAAGGAAGATCAAAATGTGGACATGTCACCCCTTCCTAGAATTAAGAACAAAGCACACATTGAAAGAGTTACAGAGATCATGTGTGAAGCTGAATCCAAAGGATGGACCCAATGACTGTGGCTGCCAGTGATCCATCCCACAATCAGCCACCAAACATACACACTATAGCATATGCCAGCAAGATAGTGCTGAAAGGGCCCGGATATAGCTGTCTCGGGGGAAATTATACCAATGCCTGGCAAACATGGAGGTGGAAGCTCACAGTCAGCTATTAGATGGAACACAGGGTTCCCAAGGAAGAAGGAGCTAGAGAAAGTACCCAAGGAGCTGAAGGGGTCTTCAACCCTATAGGTGGAAGAATAACCATGAACTAACTAGTACCCACTGAGCTCATGTCTCTAGCTGCATATATAGAAGTGGATGGCCTAATTGGCCATCATTGGGAAGAGAGGCCCCTTGGTCATGCAGACTTTATATGCCCCAATGCAGGGGAACGCCAGGGCCAAGAATTGGGAGCAGGTGGGTAGGGGAGCAGGGCCGGGAGGGGGGAGGGTATAGGGAACTTTCTGGATAACACTTAAAATGTAAATGAAGAAAATATCTAATAAAAGATGGGAAAAAAAAGAAATCAAAATCAAAATGCAGATCACATAACCTCAACATCATGAGGGATATACATTACCATTCCAAAATGTCATGGTGAAAAAACACATGATCAAAGCAAGTCAGAAAACCAGTTGGACAAACTCCAACTTCCATGTATCCCTGTTTGATGCTAAAGCACTCTTCATATCTTCAATTCCTTTCAACCTAGTTGATTGTTATTAGCAGATCTGGCATTCAGCAGTAACAAACTTTATTCTCATGGACTGGATCCACTCCACATTATCAGCTTTCCTTGACAGGTATCCCACAGCTCTGATATCTCTAACATCTTGGAATTTCCAAAGGAATTTAAACTGTATAGCTTCTTGTTCCAGTGTCTGGGATCCACACATGTTCTTTTGGGCTCCTCCAAAGGGCTTGTGTCAGATCTCCAGCTCTGCCTGATGTAGCACTCAAGGCTTTCGCTGACTCCACTCCACAGCTGCTGCTGTTCTTGATGGTCAGCCTGTGGTACTGGCATCTCTAATTTGCTGGCATCTTCCACTGCAACTAGGCTTCACCAAAAGTCTCTCATCAGCTCTCTTCCTGGTGCCAAGTGTCAACTTCTTTGCATGACCCCTTCAAGCCTGGGCAAACAACTGCGACTGAGGCTGCACCTTCACCAGTGGCCCTTCCTGCACCTCACAGTTCTAAGCTTCTCAGCTTCTTTCCATGATCACTTCATGACTTCAAATCCAGTACCTCTTAGGTTTTTCTTATATATTACCAACTCCAGCTGCAGTATGAGGTACAACTTTGGCCACCTCTGCAAGACAGCTTCTATGGTGCTCTCAAGAAACACTTTCCCATTTTTACCTCAGTGATGGTTGTCTCTTAATTTTAATCACCACTAATTTCTTAGCTCCAACTAAGCAGCATCAATTGGTGTCTTACAGAGTTTTCATTGCTGTGAAGTAACACCATGAGCAAGGCAATTCTTATAAAGGATGATGTTTAATTAGGGATAACTTACAAGTTCAGGGGTTCAGTCCATTATCATCAAGGCAGGATGCATAGCAACATCCAGGCAGGCATGACACTGGAGGAGCTAAGAGTTCAATATCTTGATCCAAAGGCAAACAGAAGACTGGTTTCCAGGCAGGTAGGAGGAAGGTGTCTTTCCAGGTTATTTCCTGCATCTTTTCATAAAATATGATTGTTGAGGCCTAGTAGAACTTCACAGAATTCATAAGGTCACAAGTTTTAATTGTATCCAGAAGCTTCAAGATGAGAACTCCATCAACATCTGGATTGTTCTCATTTAAGTCAAAGGAGAGCTTGACATGGCTCTGAGTGCCAAGATTATAGATCTCTGCAGGCTTGACTTCATCAACGATTTTTAACAAGCAGGTGCTGTGAGGTAACCATAGTGCAACTTCAGGTTTCCTTCAATATGACCCTGAGGATTTTTATATAAATGTTCAATTTGACCTATATTAAAGGAACTGGATCACCATACAATCCCATAGACCTTGTATCCTTTCTCCAGCAGAAATTCTGCCAAGTATGAGACATCTGCTGAGCCTTGGAGCAGTTTCCCTGCAGAAAGTCTACTTCAGTTGTTCAGTAGTATTTCAGATCTACAATCACATGAACTTTACTAGTCTCTTTACATCTGCCACTTTATTTTTAATCTTTCATTCCCACACAATTGTTTTTCCAATATGTGCAAATGATTTTTCAACAAATTCACTGACACTATGAGCTTCCCCAGTAGCTATGACAAAGTTCTCTGGCTCATCATTCTGTAACATCAGCCACATAGCCTCTACATAGTCCTTGGCATGGTCCCAGACACGGACACATTTGGCATTCAGATTTCCCAAACTGAAACATTTCAGTTATCCAAGGTAAATTTTAGTTACTGACCAGATAATTTGTGTAACAAAATTAGCGCTTCTTTTGGGACTCTCATGATTGAAGAGAATGCAAAGAGATTATAAGCTTCACAAAAGTTCACCACAATCCAATAGGCATAGAGTGTGGCTGTTTCATAGGGGAACCTCAGATAGAAAGGTGTGGCCTCTTTCTGGGATTTAAAGTGTGTACCACCATGTTTGGGCCTAAGCTTTTCATACCCATAATTCCTCAAGATCCAGATCAAAAGCCTGTGTCTTCCATTTCTGGACTGTACTTCATTCCTGATTAAAAGTCCAAATGAAAACAATAACCAAGTAAACAATAAGTTTAGCTTGGTTGGAATCTTGCCCCAAAGTCACCACTTCCTTCATCTATTTATCTCTTTGAACATAGGATTTAGCTCCATTGTACTTTCTGGTACCCTTTTATTACTTGAAATATACATTTTGTACATTTCCTTTCTAAGCTTTCTACTCTTGATCAAAACACTCCTCATATGACAAACCACAGGATAAAGTCTAAACTAGGCTTTTAAAGACTTACTTTTGATGTGTTCTTGGATTAGGTTAGCGAGAATTTTGTTGAGTATTTTTGCGTCAATATTCATAAGGGAAATTGGTTTCAAGATCTCTATCTTTGTTGTGTCTTTATGTGGTTTATGTATCAGAGTAATTGCGGCTTCATAGAAAGAATTGGGTAGTGTACCTTCAGATTCTATTTTGTTCAATAGTTTGATAATAACTGGAATTAGGTCTTCTTTGAAGGTCTGATAGAACTCTGCACTAAATCCATCTGGTCCTGGGCTTTTTTTTTGGTTGGGAGACTGTTAATGACTCTTTCTATTTCTTTAGGAGATATAGGACTGTTTAGGTCATTAATCTGATCCTGGTTTAACTTTGGAACTTGGTATTTGTCTAGAAAGTTATCCATTTCATCTAGATTTTCCATTTTTTTAAAAAATATAACCTTTTGTAGAAGGATCTATTGGTGGTTTGAATTTCCTCAGGATCTGTTGCTATGTCTCCCTTTTCATTTCTGATTTTGTTGATTAGGATGCTATCCCTGTGCCCTCTAGTGAGTCAGGCTAAGGGTTTATCTATCTTGTTGACTTTCTCAAAGAACCAGCTCCTGGTTTGATTGATTCTTTGAATAGTTCTTTTTGTTTCCACATGGTTGATTTCACCCCTGAGTTCGATTATTTCCTGCCTTCTACTTCTCTTAGATGAATTTGCTTCCATTTGTTCTAGATCTTGTAGATGTGCTGCCAAGCTACTAGTGTATGCTCTCTCCATTTTTTTTTTTTTTTTTGTAGGAACTCAGAGATATGAGTTTACCTCTTAGGAATGCTTTCATTGTGTCCCATAAGTTTCGGTATGTTGTGGCTTCATTTTCATTAAACTCTAGAAAGTCTTTAATTTCTTTCTTTATTTCTTCCTTGACCAAGGTATCATTGAGTAGAATGTTGTTCATTTTCCACATGAATGTTGGTGTTGTGCTACTTATGTTGTTATTGAAGAATAGCCTTCGTCCATGGTGATCTGATAGGATGCATGGACAATCAAAATGATCATCCATCATGACCAAGTAGGCTTCATCCCAGGAAGGCAGGGATGGTTTAATATATGGAAATCCATTAATGTAATACACTATATAAACAAACTCAAAGATAAAACCACATGATCATCTCCTTAGATGCTGAGAAAGCATTTGACAAAATACAACATCCATTCATGATAAAAGTCTTCAAAAGATCAGGAATTCACGGCCCATACCTAAACATAATAAAAGCAATCTACAGCAAACCAGTGGCCAACATCAAACTAAATGGAGAGAAATTGGAAGCAATCCCACTAAAATCAGGGACCAGACAAGGCTGCCCACTTTCTCCCTACCTATTCAATATAGTACTTGGAGTCCTAGCCACAGCAATTCGACATCAAAGGAGGTCAAGAGGATACAAATTGGAAAGGAAGAAGTCAAATTATCGCTATTTGCAGATGATATGATACTATATATAAGTGACCCCCAAAACTCCACCAGAGAACTCCTAAACCTGATAAACAGCTTCAGTCCAGTAGCTGGATATTGAATTAACTCAAACAAATTGATGGCCTTTCTCTATACAAAGGATAAATGGGCTGAGAAAGAGATCAGGGAAACAACACCCTTCACAATAGACACTAACAATATAAAATATCTTGGTGTGACTCTTACGAAGGAAGTGAAAGATTTGTATGATAAGCACTTCAAGTCTCTGAAGAAAGAAATTGAGGAAGATCTCAGAAGATGGAAGGATCTCCCATGCTCATGGATTGGCAGAATCAATATAGTAAAAATGGCTATCGTGCCTAAAGCAATCTACAGATTCAATCCAATCCCCATCAAAATTCCAACTCAATTCTTCAATGATCTAGAAAACACAATTTGCAAGTTCATCTGGAATAACAAAAAACCTAGACTAGCAAAAACTCTTCTCAACAATAAAAGAATCTCTGGTGGAATCACCATGCCTGACCTCAAGCTGTCCTACAAAGCAATTGTAATAAAAAACTTCATGGTACTGGTACAGCAACAGACAGGTAGATCAAAGGAGTAGGATCAAAAACCCAGAAATGAATTCACACACCTTTGGTCACCTGATCTTTGACAGGTGAGCTAAAAATATCCAGTGGAAAAAAGACAGCATTTTCAACAAATGGTGCTGGCACAACTGGACAGTTATCATGTACAAGACTGGGAATTGATCCATTCTTATCTTCTTGTGCAAAGCTCAAGTCTAAGTGGATCAAAGACCTCCACATAAAACCAGAGACACTGAAACTTATAGAGGAGAAAGTGGGAAAAAGCCTCGAAGATATGGGCACTAGGGAAAAATTTCTGAACAAAACAGCAAAGGCTTGTGCTGTAAGATCAAGAATTGACAAATTGGACCTCATAAAGTTGCAAAGCTTCTGTAAGGCAAAAGATACTGTCAACAAGACAAAAGGGCCACCAATAGATTGGGAGAGGATCTTTACCAATCCTAAATCAGATAGGGGACTGATAACCAATATATATAAAGAACTCAAGAAGGTGGACACCAGAAAATCAAATATCCCCATTAAAAGTGGGACACAGAGTTAAAAAAAAGAATTCTCAAATGAGGAATATTGAATGGCTGAGAAGCACCTGAAAAAAATGTTCAACATCCTTAATCATCAAGGAAATGCAAATGAAAACAACACTGAGATTCCACCTCACACCAGTAAGAATGGCTAAGATCAAAAATTCAGGTGACAGCAGATGCTGCTGTGGATGTGGAAAAAGAGGAAAACTCCTCCATTGTTGGTGGGACTGCAAGCTTGTTCAACCAGTCTGGAAATCAATCTGGCGGTTCCTCAGAAAATTGGACATAGTACTACTGGAAGGTCCTGCAATACCTCTATTGGGCATATATCCAGAAGATGTTCCATCTGGTAATAAGGACACATGTTCCACCATGTTCATAGCAGCCTTATTCATAATAGCCAGAAGCTGGAAACAACCCAGATGTCCCTCAACAGAGGAATGGATACAAAAAAATTGGTACATTTATACAATGGAGTACTAATCAGCTATTAAAAACAATGAATATATGAAATTCCTAGGCAAATGGATGGTTCTGGAGGGTATCATCCTGAGTGAGGTAACCCAATCACAAAGGAACTCATATAACATGTAATCACTGATAAGTGGATATTAGCCCAGAAACTTAGACTACCCAAGATACTATTTACTAAACACACGAAACTCAAGAAGAATGAAGATCAAAATGTGGACACTTCACCCCTTCCTAGAATTAAGAACAAAGCACACATTGCAGGAGTTACAGAGATCAAGTGTGGAGCTGAATCAAAAGGATGGACCAACCAGTGACTGCTGCAGCTGGGGATCCATCCCATAATCAGCCACCAAACATAGACACTATTGCAAAAGCCAGCCAGATAGTGCTGAAAGATTCCCTGATATAGGTGTCTTGTGGGAGGCTATAGCAGTGCCTGGCAAACACAGAAGTGGTTGCTCACAGTCAGCTATTAGATGGAACACAGGGTTCCCAAGGAAGGAGCTAGAGAAAGTACCCAAGGAACTGAACGGGTCTTTAAACCTATAGGTGGAAGAACAACATGAACTAACTAGTACCCCCAGAGCTCATGTCTCTAGCTGCATATATAGAAGAAGATGGCCTAGTTGGCCATCACTGGGAAGAGAGGCCCCTTGGTCATGCAAGCTTTATATGCCCCAGTACAGGGGAATGCCAGGGCCAATATGTGGGAGTGGGTGGGTAGGGTAGCAGGGCGGGGGATGAGGGAGGGTTTAGGGGACTTTCGGGATAACATGTGAAATGTAAATGAAGAAAATATCTAATAAATATTGGGAAAAAAAGACTTCCTTTGTCAATGCAATTAATCTGAAACTGTTCACTTTAGCCTCAGGCAGACTCTCAAACAAGAGTAAAAAGCAACTACATTCTTCAACAAAATACCACAAAACAGGTTCTAGGCCACAGAGTAACATTCTTCTTTGAGCCTGACAAATGCAGGGGCAGATACTTGCAGCCCACCGTTGGACTGAGCTCAGGGTCCTCAATGGAGGAGTTAGAGAAAGAACTAAAGGAGCTGAAGAGGTTTTCAACCTGTATGAAAAACAACATCAACCAACCAGACCCCCCAGAGGTCCCAGGGACTAAACCACCAATCAACAAGTAAACATGGAGGGACTCACATCTCCAGCTGCATATGTAGCAGAGGATGGCCTTGTCAGACATCAATGGGAGAAGAGGCCCTTGGTGCTGGGAAGGCTAGATGCCCCAGTATAGGGGAATGCCAGGGTGGGGGACGGGTGGGTGGGTGTGTGGCTGGGAGAGCACACTCATAGAAGCAGGGAGAGGGAAGAGGAGATAGGGGATTTCCTGGAGGGGAAACCGGGAAAGAAGATAACATTTGAAATGTAAATAAATAAATTATCCAATAAAAAAATACCAAAATTTAAAAAAAAAGAAAAAAGAAAAAAAAAAAAAGAAAATTCTTCAGTAAGCCTCCACAGTTCCAATAACCTTTAGCACAAATGTCTTCCATATTCATATGAGGATAGCCCATCAAGCCCCACTTACAGCATTCCACTGCTTTCCAAAGTCCCAAAATCCACATTCCACCAAACAAAAGCATGGTCAGGCCTATCATAGTAATACCCAGTCCTGGTACTAACTTCTTAGTTAGGGTTTCTATTGCTGTGAAGAGACACTATGATAAAGACAACTATTATGAAGGACAGTTAATTGGGGCTGGCTTACAAGTTCAGAGGTTCAGTTCATTATTATCAAGGCAGGAGCATGGAAGGCTTCCAGGCAGGCATGGCATACATGGCAGACATAGATTTGAGAGTTCAATATCTTGTTCTGAAGGCAAATAAAAGACTGTCTCTTCAAGTCACCTAAGAGAAGATTCTGAGAGCCTGCCGCTATGGTGACAATGCTTCCAACAAGGCCATACCTCCTAACAGTAGCACTCCCTTACAAGCCAAGCATATTCAAACCACCATAGCTACCATACTAAATTTTCTCTATGATCTTGAAATTATTGGAGAGTATAATTTTTCCACAAGTTATTCTATTGTATAACTTTTAATATATTTACAAATCTTAAAATGCTAACTTAATACCTACATATCTGAATAGTTGCTATATTTTTTCATGTAGACTTAAGAAAATATATCATTCTCCCAAATATAAAGTTTGTTTCTCTTTCCTTTGTTCATTATTGAATCACATAATTCTAGTACATTATCTTACTTTCATAGTTGGGGTTGCTCTGGAAGTATAAAGACCAAACTTCCTAAGATAAGACAAAGGTATAGAACTAAAAGTAAAATCCATGCTGATGCAGGTTTGTGAGTATAGTGTCACCTACCAGGAAAGCAGCTAAAATATATATGACAGTACAAAGTTAAATGTGAATAGATACTTTCTACTCTATGGTGGAAAACACTTGTTCATGTATCAGTAGAATGCTTTTGTGTAGATGTTTGTGAATTGATTTGAAATGACTAAATTTATCTCTGACTCTAATAGTCGATTTGCTTTTAAGTTTTACTCTCTCTAATACCAAAATATAACCTGTGAGTCTCATTCTGTATTGATAGACATTAGCTGACACAAGTACTCCGCTTTTATAAACTCAAGTTAATACTTTATACCTTATTTTGATGTTGTATTTCATATAGCTTTGAACTTAGTCACATTTAATGTCATGATTGATTTTTATATCATTGTTATTCTGGGATCATTTTTGAGGTTGCTGACTTGCTCTTTGTATTAGTAGATAACTTCAAAATTCTTATGCAGATACAGAAAATAATTTGATACATGTTTTGTAATATCATTATATGCATTCATCATCAACTTTATGTTTCAAAGGTATTACATGAAGGATTATTATGTGGATTTTTAACTCAGTTATTTACAATATTTCCTAGTAGAAATATCAAGTACTATTTTCAGTACCCTAACTTGTTGTGTGGCATCCAAATAACTAGAGAAGACTAGTAATCTCATTAGTCCTCATACAAGCAATTAAAGACTTGAATAGAACAAAATACCCAAGCAGAAACTGTGGATATTCAATTGCTTTTAGTTGGAATGTAAGTCCTCACATGCTTTCAAATTTAACTTGAAACATTCATTCCTTTATTATTAATATTACTTTATATTTTTATTCTTGTATGTGTTTTCTTGTCATAGTATGGGAGCATGTGTGCCACATATGGAAGTGAAAGGACAACTATTCAGGAGGGACTTTCTATCCTTCTACCGTTTTTTTGTTTTGTTTTGTTTTGTTTTTTAAGATTGATTTTTTTTAAGGATGTGTAAGGATGTTTTTCTTCAGGATATGTGCACATGAAATGGAGTGGCCAGAAGTGAGAAAAGGAATGTTGGATAATATTCTATATCATTTAGTCAAGTTCAGTAATAATGACCTGTCATTTATCAAATCTGTTTCTGAAACAGAATGAAATATCTGATAGTGGTTGGTCATGATAACGCCATCCTAACTCCTGAGTAATATGTTCCATCTCTCAGAATATATACTATTCATCTTATGGTTATGAATTCCCTTATCTACCATATTTTAAAAACACATTAATTGACTTATGACTTCCTTTTATGTGCTCACACTCAAATGTTGGAATGTTTTACATTTGTGTTTCTATTTTTGAGTTCTTAAAATTATACTAAAACTCAAGCCCACTTTGTATGGGATGAAAAGAAAGTACCTTTCTTTGACTCATGATTTCCTATACTGTTGAGCAGTTGGGGTTAATTTAGCTGGGAAAAAGACTGTTGTTGCTGGTTTGAAGAGCTAGTTTTGCACCATAAATCTTAAGATATTTTTATAGAACAGGCAGCTATTTTAGCTAAAGATTCTTTAATGGAAACATTTATAATAAAAAAATATGTTCACTGTGCATATTGTTTTAAACTACAACACCTTTCAGTGGTCAAAGAGTGGGACTTTATTTGTTCTTTTTATTTTTAAAAAGTAGTGCATGTAGTTATTAAAACATAAATATGTTAGATTTGTAATGAAAATAAAATTTCCTTCTACCTTCAACTCCTCTCCCAAAACGTATTTTATAATGGATTTAGCTCTTTTATTTTTAAGTTGTCTTTGCGACTCCATGTAACACTTATCACATATAGTCTGCCTTCCAATTTACGGTAATATTCAGTTTAGTCTTCCTGATAAGGCATAACATTCTACATTCAAAAGAGTCTTTCTTACATTCATATTTCTACTGTCTTGAAAATTTTGACAGAGAAATTAGATTCCATGTTGTTGCTGCTGTTGTTGTTGCAGACAAACTTCTCTTCCTGCTGTATCTGTTGTGTCTTGAAATTTATTTAACAAATTTTATCTTGATCTGTCCATTTACTTCATATTATTAGATCCTGTCAGTATTTGTCTGAGTGTTCTATTGCTGTGAAGAGTCACCATGACTACAGCAACTCTAATTAATAACAACAACAACAATAATAACAATAACAACAACAACAACAACAACAACAATAATAATAATAATAAACATCTAATTGGGAGTTTTCTTATTTCAGGGGCTTCATGATCATCCTAGTGGGATACAAGTAGGAATGACATTGGACCAGTAGCTCAGGGCTTTCCATTCTGATCTACAAGCAGCAGGCAGGTAGAGAGAGAGAGTGTCTGACTGACATGGTCTGACATAGTCTTTGAAACCTCAAAGCCCATCCAAAATGACACACCTCCTCAAAGAAGGGCACACTTCTGAATCCTTCACAAACAGTTCCTAGAACTGTGAATCAAACATTCAAATAAGTAAGCTAGTAGGGGCCATTCTCATTCAAATGACCACAATACTTCAGAAATGTCTCTTTTTTTTCCACACTGACTTTATAAAATGTATTTCCGATACACCTTTGATTATTTCTCTTTATTTTCTATTCTATTTCTATAGTTTCTGTAATCCATTAGTCATTTGTATTACTTATCTTTTCTTTATTTTGTACACATTTTCTGAGAGTTCTCTTTCGCTTTATAATCTAAAACTACTATGCCCAAGAGCTCTTTCTTATTCTCTACTTTTATTTACCATATTTTTTTTTCTGCTTCTGTTACATCCTCTTCTAGCTCTAAGTACATCAACTACAGATTTATGTTCTTTTTACAAACTAATACCTCTTCTAAGGTCAACTCTCCTCTTATCTCTGTCAACTGCTCCTGTTTCAGTCAAATATCAGGTTGTCTTTAGTTATGATTTTATAGTTAGAATTAATTGACAACCTATCCTGACTGAAGGAATATTTTGTGGGCTATATAAAAGATTATAGAAAGTCAATTGGTACAGTTTGTCAGTAGTATTTTATGTAGTAACTTCCTGTATAATCACATTAAATATGCAACATTTTTATTCCTTCTAACTCTGGTCATGGAATTCTCAAGTATCATATGGGAAAAGGCTTATGATTTCCTATTTTTTTTTATGCCAACAGATATATGTTCTCTTTTATAAATGACATACACATCTTCCTTCTAGAAATTTAAGAATGTCTTCTATATTTGAGATTTATTATTGTATTTTAATTTTATGGGTCTCTTAGTCAAGAAGAGATAAAAATATGAGTGAGTCTGCTTTTTTTAGCAGAATATAGGAGCAGCTCTTATCTTCTTCCAATAATGAGGAAATGATATCAGTCTAGTACAGCAATTAGCAACATGTGGGTAATAGGACATGGGCATCAACATCATTGGGAATTTATGAAAAGTATAAGCTGTCCAGTGTCAGATAACTGAATTGGGGTGAGGCCCTGAAATTCTGGGGTGAGGTCTAGCATTCTGGGTTTTATCAAGACCTTTAAGTGATATGTAGCAAACTTCTAACTTCACATTTCTAAATCGAGTTATTTGAAGAAGGTTACATGTGTAACCATGCACTTCTCTATGCCTTAAGAACACCTATTTGCAGATCAATTGGTCCAGGTCTGTAGAATATATCTTAGTTCCCCAACAGTACCACCACTTCTAATGATCATTATTTGTCACATGAAGGCCAATGTGGTTTCTCCAAAGTCTTAGGTATAAAAATTATGATAGCAGCACATATTAAACTGCTTACATACTGGGAGGCTTGAATTTTTTTGGTTCATCTTGTTTTAGTTTCCATATTGATCTTATTTATTATAACTGGATATCTGCTTCCATCCCTGTGTTTGCAATCATACTCATAGCATGGGACCTCCAGGAGGTTCTCCTAACATTCACTCTACTTAAAAATAAAACAAAATTTAGCCAAGTGATGGAAGCATGTATTCTATTTGGGCTTCATCTATCTGTTCAAATTCTCTATTGAAATGTTTTGTGTAGTTGCTTTAAAAACTTTAATTGTATTTTCTTGCTATACTATATCCCATTCTTGCCCTTGAATATGACAGTCCAGGCCTGATCACAATCTAATTTATAACCACTAAGGAGAAATCTGCCAGTAACCTTGATAGCATTTACTCTACACCCTAATCAAAGAAGCTGACTAGTCACCCACAAAATCAATTGGCAACTGACACAGGCAATTATGTGTGACACACCATTTTTGGAGTGTCATTTATAAGTATACTGAAACTGGATATAAGAAGGAAAAGTGCATTTGCCAGGTGACCTGCAGAGCAGCCTGCTGGGCAGGAATAGATAAGAAGAGCAGTGACCTTTTAGTTCCAGGAAATGACACTTTGGCTTCCATGGTGGGAGTCTGTCTGATTAGCTTTGGTACAGGCTTTTCTATTCCATGTGTAGTGATCTCAGCAAAGATCTCTATAGTATATGATTAATAGTAATGAAAAATTACTTCAGTTTCAGTAAAAGGATGAGAATGAAAGGAAATGAAAGGAAATACCTAAATAACTTACACATGTCCTGCAACATACTAAACCATGAGCTGCATGTTTGTTCCACCTGACCTTGCCCTTTTCTGGATGTCTAAAATGCACTGAAGAATAAGATATCTTTGCAGATCTTATTTCTTTATGTATATAGAACAAAGATAATTTCTCATTCTAAGACTCATAATCTAGTGAATAAATGGGTTTCCTGTGTCTTAAGAAAAGAACTCAGCCGGGCGTGGTGGCGCACGCCTTTAATCACAGCACTCAGCAGAGGCAGGTGGATTTCTGAGTTCGAGGCCAGCCTGGTCTACAAAGTGAGTTCCAGGACAGCCAGGGCTATACAGAGAAACCCTGTCTCGAAAAACCAAAAAAAGAAAAAAGAAAAGAAAGAAAAGAAAAGAACTCAATAGAGCCATCGAAAAAACAAAACAAAACAAAACAAAACATGATAACCAAGACCTGAATTTGTAAATCAATTAGTATTCTAATGAGTATTATGAATTAAGATTCATGTCAGGTGTGGTAGTGCACGCTTTTAATCCCAGCACTCGGGAGGCAGAGGCAGGCAGATTTCTGAGTTCGAGCCTGATCTACAGAGTGAGTTCCAGGACAGACAGGGGTATAGAGAGAAATCCTGTCTTGAAAAACAAAAAACATAAAACAAAACAAAACAAAACAAAAAGTCATGATCCATGGTCTATGCTATTTATTCAGTGAAAATGATAGATGGATGTTGTTGCCCATACAATTCCCAAGTGGACTTATATTTTCCATAAATTTATAAAATTAAGCTAATATCTGCAATATATTAAGATGCTAGTGTAAAATACCGAGGAATAAGGAAAATACATACTTCCTTTAGCTGTAGTTTTGGCAGTTTAACATAGCCCAGAGTATTCTGCTATATGGATGTGTAAGTATATTTCTACTTCTTATTTAAAAGAAAAGTCAGTGTCTATACTGAGAAGACATTGTGCTAGATACTAGTGATTTACAAAAATGTTTTTATATTGAATGAAATCACTGAAATATTACTGATGAAAATGCAAAGCTTTAATAATTCACTTTGCTCCTCAGCATCATTTTTTTAAGTGTATATCAATTCAGCAACAGCTTTTTTACAAAAAGGTCTCACTATGTACCTCTCACTGGCCTGGAACTGTCTATGTAAGACCTATCTAACCATAACCTCAGAGAAATCCACCTGCTTTTACCTTAGTGGTTTGATTAAAATACAACACTATGCCTGGCTTCTAAGAACATATTAATATGTATTAACTTTTTGTGTGTGTGTGTGCACCTTACCTCCCAGCTAATACTTAAAATGACTTGGTATTTTAAGTCTTGTCTGCAAAAATCATTAGCTATACTAACCTAGGCCCTCTGTTGTGTAGCTTGGTGCTTTTGTATGACTTCTAACCATGGAAACAGAGGCTGTCTCTGATGTTTTTGACTACTTTGGGGGACCCTTGTCCTCATACTGGGTTGTCTCATACGGCCTTAAAATGAGAGGAGGTGGCTAATCTTACTGCAACTTGATATGGCATGTTTTGTTGACATTGTTGGCAAGCCTGCTCTTTTCTGAAGAGAAACAGAGGAGGAGAGAATGGGGATGGGGGCAGAAGAATTTGGAGAGGCATGGAGCAGGTGGGGTGTGGATAGAGGGAGGAATAACTGTGGTCAAGATGAAAAAAAAATGTTATATGAAATAACATTTTTAAAAAGAAATAGAGGTCAAGCAATGGCTCCTGACTTCAGGTTTCTGTCTTGAGTTCTTGCCCTGGCTTCCCCGAGTGATAGACTATTTTACCTCCAAATGTAAGCTAAACAAATCATCCGCTTTCCCCGCCCACACGAGATAAAATACATGGAGAAAACAAAAATATTTCATATCTTTCTAAATCATTCTTTTGAGTGTTTTATTTCTTCATCCTACTATTGTGTATATATATATATATATATATATATATATATATATATATATATATATATAAATTCAACAGAAATAATAAAAATAATTAAAATTTTTGGACATCAATTTTTCTCACAACAGTTTCTGTGAGAAAAACATGGCTAATAACTAGAATTATAGCAATTTAGAGAGTTCTAATTCCCATAGTCATTTTGCATTTCAGGAGACTTGTAGAATAGTGTTAAAAGAAACAACTACATAGACTTTTATAAGTTGTACATTATATAACTATAGGGCACAAATTTACATATTTGACAACATGAACAGACAATTTTTAGAGGCATGAATTTCTGCATCTTTGGAAGATAAGAGAAGTAAACTGAACTCAAACATAAAAATGTTATCTAGTAGAATGCCTGATGATTTTCTATATACATATCTGTGAAATGTATCATCCAAATAGCACAACTTCCTATTTTAATGACAATGTCTTACCTGAAACATCATAGGCTTTTGTTTTCTTTTTGTTGTTTGTTTACCATCCAAGAGCTACCACACCATCATCACATAAGGTAGCAAGGATAGCATCTTATGACTCAATGAAATGAATGCCTTCTTCATTTCTCTTACTAAAGAAAATGGATCTTGACAATTTATTAAAACCAGACAAGCACCTTGTAGCTTCATTCCATTTCATTCTTGGAAAGGAGCTGCCATATGGAAACAGCATCTAATATTCCAGGAAAACATCTAAGTATGCTCTAGAATCTTATGGGGAAAAGATATAAATTATGCCACATATATATTGAAGGTGAGTTCTAAAAATTGACTCTTATTGATATTTTTTCTTTCCTTACTGTTTACCAGCTTGCAAACTTGTCTTCTTGTAAGAGTTAAGTTCTAATTGCCAACGACAGGAGTATCCACAAAGATGCAAAACCACATTTCCTCTATGTTCTTCTGATTTTATGAGTTCCATTCAAAGCTAGTATTCTAAAAAGTTCACGTAAGAAAGTCAAAATATATACCCTGTCTCAAAAAAAAAACCCAAAAAACAAAATATATATTTTGTAGGTGATAAAAGATTAATTTTATTTTTAATGTTTAGTAGAATACTAATCCAATAGTTTTATATTCTTCTTCTGAAGCCAAAACAACAATCTTCTAGCCTAATAAAAGCTGTTAAGACTTGATCCCACACCATGTCAAAAAATAAAGAAGGAAAGAAAGAAAAAAGGAAGGAAGGAAGGAAGGAAGGAAGGAAGGAAGGAAGGAAGGAAGGAAGGGAGAGAAGAAGAAATAGACATTAGTCTAGCCAATAATATCCCTGAGCATGTCTAACATCAGGCATTTTGCAGAAGTTTTAATCTATAACCACTGCTTATCCTAGGCCCTGCCCTTATGAATTTCTGAATATGTATAAATGGTGAATCATGTAAGTTCTCAAAGGAACATTTAGCAACCTGAATCTATACTCAAAATCCGTGTTCAGACTTAGATGACCACAGTTTTGAGTTGGGCCACAAAAGAACAGAAAACAGAGTAGACTCTGAGAAAACAGAAGGAGATGGTGAATAAAAAACTGCTCCTATGAGGGGCTGTAAAAGGACAAGAGATATTTGACCTTCCATGAGTATGGCTACAGTATTCATAATAACAAAGAAATTGAATTAGCCTAAATGTCTATTACTTATCAACAGATGTGAAGATAATGACTTATTGCTATATCCATATATCATATCGTCTCTCAATCCTAATCAGAGAGATTTCTCTTTTGAGTAGATGACAACCAACACAAAGACAGGACTGGTCCACATGCAGAGAATACAAGAGTTTAGATTGCTCAATCTTAAATGGGACAGACTTATTATATTCCTTCCTCTTAGGCTCTGATATATATCCTCATGGAAGGCGGGTAGAGAAAGATTGCAAGAGCAAGAGGTGGTAGGTGACATCAGGAAACAGATAATTCTTCTAGACATAATTCACAAAGTTGATACACTTGAACACACCGACTGTGAAAGCATACCCAGTACTTGTGCAGGTTCACACTGGATAAAGCACAACACTGAAAAAGGTGAACACAAAGTTCAATCCTTAACCAAGAAGCTATCTGCAACTGATTCCTGCTGGTAAAGGTAAAATCATGTCTCTCTAAAGAAGTGTTTATCACCTGCACTCTACAGCTATCCAGTCGTATTTGACCAACACAAACAGACTCATTTATTTTTTTTTTATTGGTGTGCTGTTTTCATTTGTGTGTGTGTTTGTGTGTGTGTGTGTGTGTGTGTGTGTGTGTGTGTGTGTGTGTGTGTGTGTTTGTTTGTTTTGAGAAAGAACATAATGTTGGGTGGGTATAGAAGTGGACAAGATCTGAGAGAAACTGGGGTGGGGAGAAAGTATGGTCAAAATACATGGTATGAAAAATTAAAATATAAAAAAGAGCGAGAGATGTCAGTTAACATCAAGGAAACTGTTTTCTGAACATAACAGGAAAGTTGTACATATAAACTCATATCAATTGTGAACATATTCACAAGGCCTGCACAAGTATGAAATCTCACTACAAGTTGAGGAACTATTAATATTTGATAGCTGCTAGGCAGAGACATAGTTTTCTTTAATGATGTAACCCCTTGTAGGTCAACCACACACCAATGAATAACTAGAAAACTCAAAGTGAACTCAGTGGGGAAAGAGAAAAAAATGAATAAATCTCAATGTTGGGTGGTAATGGGAAGAGGTAAGGAATGATGGAAGAATATGTTCAAAATGCATTGTATGAAATTCTCAAAGAATAAAATTATTGTTCAAAAAAGTACACAATGGAATTTTTTTCAAGTGTAAAAATAAAGCTCTAAGGCATTTGCAAGAAAATGGATGTTCCTGTAAACTTCTCTATTATAAGGAAGCTAGGAAACTAAGACTCAGAAAGATATACCACATATTGTCTTTCATATACAAATATTATTTTTAATATTTATATGTAATATGTATAATTAGTTTTTATATATTTATGACTCCATATATGACATAAAGGTAGAAAGAGAGCATATGAAGCTACAATCAAACACATTAAGGGTACTGAGAAAGGAAGAATCATTTCATAAATATAATATTAATATGAATTTGAAGAGTGGGACAGAGAAAGACTATTGGAAATTGAAAGACACAAAGGGATGTGTAGAGGAACAAAGAAGATGGGAAAAATCACCAAGGAAGATAAACAAAAAAAACAAAGTATGCTTGAAAATTCTTTCGTGAAACCTAATACTTTTTAATCATAATTAAAAACAAGAGAGCTCCTTAAAAATATCAACCATTTTAAAGAGAAAGAGGAACAATAATAGAAAATCTCAAGGTATTAGAACACAAAAAGACAGGTAAAAGGCCAAATGAAAAGGCATGAAAAGGCCAAAACAGGACTGGAGACTTTCCGGAAAGTCAAGCCATGTGGTTCCTACATGAGGGGAGCTGAAGCAGATGACTGCCCTAAAAGGTTAGCCAGGTTGCTCTGGTGAAGAGAAACTGGGAGTTCTCTATCTAGGACAAACTCACAGATCTTACAAGCTTCAGAAACAGTTGAGAATGTTAGTGGCAGCAATGTTAGTTGCCAGCAATGCTGAGGGACCATGTTTTCTAACTCTGCAACATAAAAGGCACAGGCTAGACACCACCTTGAGAAAGAAACTGTTGCTCAAACCTGAGCTACCCTGAATCGAAGAGAACGGAGGTGGGGTGGGGTGGGGAGGTTTGTGTACCCAGGAACCACAAAACAGGAAATTTGAATTTAATATTTCAAAGACCTAGGGTCAGAGAGGGCCTTGTGAAGCAGTTGTGGAAGACCAAAAGGCATCAGGCCAAAATAATGCAGACTATAGAGGTGTGGCTCAGAAAGTGAAGTATAGCAGAAGGAACTCCTCCACTGCTGGGGATTAATGTGATCCAAATGAGAATAACCTTACAGTTAGTATAACCTTCATCCTGAGCTCAGCAGGTATGTTCACATCTTGAGGTTCCAATCTGCCATTCACAGTTATAGAAACTGAAATCCCTGAGGAGCCATAGGTCTCCTCGACACGTAGAAACACTTGATATATTTCACCTTTGTTTTCTTTTTTTTTTTTTTTTTCATTTTATTATCTCCTTCTGGGGGTCTATTTACTCCCTAGTATTTTATGATTTTTTTCTTCTAGTGCACACACTTATCCAATTTTGTTTAGTTTTCATAATTTGAGAAATTCTTGTATCCCTTCATTTGTACTGAACCCTTTTCTTTAGTACATCTAAGTAGCATTTTTTAATGTTACTGTTTTTTATATGTTGTTTATTTTTATATTCTTTCTGACATTTAATTGTTTCAAAGTTTTTCCTTATGTAGTGATGTTTCTTTTATTTTTCCTATTGTTCTTTTTTGCTTCCTTATAACACTCTTCTCTATTCCTCTACTTTTCCTCTACTTCCTTCTCTCATGTTAGTGTCTTTATTATTATTATCTTGTTTGTATCCTTCATTTATTTCAATGTTTTCCCATTACCACATTTATCCAAAATAGATTTCAACTTCACTGTTTATTCTACACTTGATTTTTTTCATTTTCTAGTTTATGGTCGTTGGTAACAATAGAAGGTTTTAATGGATTTTAAGAGTATTTGTATATTTTCTACATTGTGATGTTGTTCTTATTACAATATTTTTTATTTTCACAATGGGTGGTACTAGGAATTGAACCCCCTAGACATCCCAATAAAACTGAAAGATGTTTTCAAAGATTGTCATATTGCACATATTATGTGTCAAAGAAACACACAAAGTATGAAAAATAAGGAAACATACTATTATGAAAGAACGTGCCTCTTTAACTGAAGTCAGATAATGATATATGTAAAATGCTGAATGAAAATTTTATTTTATTTTATTTTATTTTATTTTATTTTATTTTATTGGATATTTTCTTTATTTAAAGTTCAAATGCTATCCCAAAAGTTCCCTATATGCTCCCCCCCCCACCTACTCCCCTACCCACCCACTCCTACTTCTTGGCCCTGGCATTACCCTGTATTAGGGCATATAAAGTTTGTAAGACCTAGGGGCCTCTCTACCCAACAATGGCAAACTAGGCCATCTTCTGCTACATATGCAGCTAGAGACATGAGCTCTGGGGGTACTGGTTAGTTCATATTGTTGTTCTACCTATAGGGTTGCAGACCCCTTTCAGCTCTTTGGGTACTTTCTCTAGCTCCTCCATTGGGGGCCTGGTATTCTATCCTATGGATGACTGTGATCATCCACTTCTGTATTTGCCAGGCACTGGCATAGCCTCACAAGAGACAGCTATATCAGGGTTCCTTCAGCAAAATCTTACTGGCATATGAAATAGTTTCTGGGTTTGGTGGCTGATTATGGGATGGAACCCCAGGTGGGGTAGTCTCTGGACAGACCATCCTTTTGTCTTAGCACCAAACTTTGTTTCTGTAACTCCTTTCATGGGTATATGATTGCCTATTCTAAGGAGGAATGAAGTATCCACAAGTTGGTCTTCCTTCTTCTTGATTTTCTTGTGTTTTTCAAATTGTATCTTGGGTATTCTAAGTTTCTGGGCTAATATCCACTTATCAGTTAGTGCATATCTAATTACTCCTTTTTTGATTGGGTTACCTCACTAAGGATGATATCCTCCAGATACATCCATTTGCCCAAGAATTTAATAAATTCATTGTTTTTAATAGTTGAGTAGTAGTACCCCATTGTGTAAATGTACCACATTTTCCATATCCATTTCTCTGTTGAGGGACATCTGGGTTCTTTCCAGTTTCTGGCTATTATAATTTCAAAGTTCATTAGTAAAAGAGTCAGTGATTTCAATGGTGATAGACAGAAGCAAATGACTTGACTCCAGGCTGTATAGAGAAACATAAGGTAAACAGGAAAAATAAATCCTCAAAATGCATGATAAAATCATCAACATTGATAAAAGAAAAAATAACCAAACAACAAAAAGGAAAAATTAAGGAAGAAAACAAAGATTTTAGAAAAACACAAGTAGAATATTTGGAAATAAATATTTCAACAAACCAGGAAAAACCAAAACCATAATGCAAAACATTTTCAAAAGACAACCAAGAAGAAGAAAGTATATATGCAATAGGGGATTCAATAAAGAAAATAATATACTCAAACAGCAATAAGTAAAACTCAAAGAATGATTATAACAACATTATTTAAAACTCTGTTGTACAGTCAAGAGACAAGATCTAAAAGTTCTGTGGGACAGAAGGAAGTAAGATAAAACTAAAGGATTATGAATCTATTAGATGAAATTTAACACCAAATTTTCTAACACTGGAGAAGAGAAATATATAACCAAAACAGAAAAAATGATATAGAAACCCAAATAAACATGAGCAGAGAAGAAACTTTCCAATATATTTCATAGTCAAATTTCAAAAATATAAACCAAAAATATAATAAAAGTTATAAACAAAATTGCCAACTATCCTGCAAAATCAAATATCAAAATAATGTTATTCACCAGGACCTTTAAAATTTAGAAAGCATAGAACTGTGTTTTATGCCCTAGAAGTAGATAGCTGTTAAAAAAGAGTACAATATAAAATAACCTTCATTCTTAGAGTGGATGCCAAAATAAAAACTTTTAAAAGAAACATAAACTAAACAACTCATGACTATTAACATAAACAGGTATATCAGCTTCCTAGTATCCAGCAAAATAGACTTAAAACAAACAAACAAACAAACAAAAGAAAACATCAGAAAAATATATTAGGAAATGAAAGTTTATCAAGGTGATATACTAATTACAAAAGGTCATTATTCTCACTTTCATGAGACTACCTCTAATGAGCACAAAAGACCTGAAAGATCTTTGATAGCAAAACAACTACACCATAAAATGTTGAAGTTGATTGACTACTAGTCATCATGGCACATGTCTGTAATATGAGAGAGAGAGAGAGAGAGAGAGAGAGAAAGAAGACTTCAGGTAGAAATATGCTATAGGTCAAATGGATCTACAGTATTCCGAAAGTGGTGCATGACTTTAATCCTAGATCTTAGAAGTGGATCTCTTTTTACCAGTTGGAACATCTTCTGGAGTGGGTGGACAGGGGAGCAGGGAGGGGGGAGTGGGGAGGGGACTTTCGGAATAGCATTTGAAATGTAAATTAAGAAAATATCTAATAAAAAATTGGGAAAAAAAAAAAGAAGTGGATCTCTGTGAGTTCCAGCCCAGTCTGATCTATAAAAGTGAGTTCCAGGACAACCTGTTACAGAGAATCTGTGTTTCAGAAAATAACAACATCAAAACAAAAAATTAAATAAATAAAAACAAACAAATGAATACACATTTTTCTCAGTCACCCATGGTATTGTTTATAAAATAAACCATTTTTTAAATTTATTTTATTTATTATACGTAAGTACACTGTAGCTGTCTTCAGACACTCCAGAAGAGGGAGCCAGATCAGATGGTTGTGAGCCACCATGTGGTTGCTGGGATTTGAACTTATCACCTTCGGAAGAGCAGTCGGGTGCTCTTACCCGCTGAGCCATCTCACCAGCCCCCAAAATAAACCAATTTTAAGTCACAAATCAAGACTTCACTAATACAAAATAATGTGAAATATCTGCAATAAAAATTGAAATCCATATGTAGCAGAGGATAGCCTAGTTAGCCATCAATGGGAAGAGAGGTCCTTGGTCCTGTGAATGCTCTATGCTAGGGCCAGGAAGCAGGAGTTGGTGGTTGGGTGGGAGAGCATCCTCATAGAAGGAAGGAGAGGGGGATCAGAGAGGGGGATTCTAGAGGAGAAACCAGGAAATGGTTATAACATTTAAAATGTAAATAAAGTAAATATCTAATAAAAATAATAAAAAAAGAAAAAAAAAATGAAATCAATAGCAAAGGAACCTCTAGAAACTACAAATCATTCGAGATTGAATTGTAAATTTTTGAACTAGTGAAGCTTTAAAGAAACTAAGAAAACCTTTAAATTTCTATAATCCCATGAAATCAAAGCACAAACCTTCTAAAATATAGCTGAGCTTAAATACTAAGAGGAAGTTTTACAGTGATGAGAGCTTACATAAAAAAAAAAAAAATCTCAGAAAGCTCTTACATAACCTAATTATGCAACTCAGTGTCCTATAAAAATGAGAACATGCAAAATCTAACAGAAGCAGTTGTCAAAAAAAAATGATAGAAATCAGGGCAGAAAAAGAAGATGTCAAATTTTCTCATTTGCGGATGACAACCTTATACTTAAAAGACCCCACTAATTCCACTTGAAAACTTTCTATTTCTAATAAATAGTTTCATCGAAGTAGCAGGAAGCAAAATTAACATACAGAAACTGGAAAGTTTCCTGTGCACCAATAATAAATAAGACAAGAAAGAAATTCAGGGCAAAACCCTATTTACTATACCTTCAAAAAACAAACAAAATGCCTAGGAATGAATATGACCAACAACGTGAAAGACTTTTGCAATGAAACTTTCAGACACCTAAGACGACACAGGAAGATGGAGACACTCCCAAGTGTAATAGATTGGCAGAATACATATTGTGTAACTGACTATATCACCAAAATCACCATTCCCCATAAACATCTCAGTAACATTCTTCACAAAACAAAAAATAAAATCACAAATTTATACAGAAACACAAAATATACCAAATATTCAAAGCAAGAAGAATGCATTGTAATCCATGATTTCAAACTACACTACAGAACCATAATACCAAAAAATATCATGATTCTGAAACAAAAACAGGTAGACCTATGGACCAAAATACATAGAAATAAAGCCACATAACTAAGACCATTTACTTTTTTACCAAAGTTTAAAAAAATACTTTGGAAAAAAGAGGTCTCTTCACAAAGTTATGTTGTGAAAACTAAATACCTACCCTAATGTCGTTTATATACTGTTTTGAAATACTGGCCAAAAGCAATGAGGAGAAAGAAAGGGTTTTCTAGGCTTTGTTACAGGTCACAGAAAAGTCACACACTCAGATAGCAGAGAGGAAAAGATGCTTACTGACATGTTTCTCTTGGCTTGTTCCCACTGGGCCTTCCCACATCAATCAGCAATCCTCTCCCACTCCTAAAAAGCATCTTACAGACCAATATAAGGAGATAATTTCTCAATGAGGTTCACTTTTGCCAGGTGTGTCATGTTAACAGTTGAAGATAATCCTGATGAGGAAAAATAATTTCAATCACTTATCTCTTGTTCTGCACGCACGCGCGTGCACACACACACACGCACACACACACACACATACACACACATCAACTGAAATAAAATAAATTAAAAATATGAAACCAAGAAACTTCTAAAATAAAACCAAGGTATAAAGACTTAAAGACATATAGGCACAGATTAAAACTTTCTGAAAAAGAGTGGAGTCCAAGAGCATGGGAAATAATCCCCAAAATTTTAAAAATGAGATTAAATTGTATCATTGCACATGAAATAAAAAAGTATCATCATAATAGCATAAATACTATGATGAAGAGACAACTAATATGAAAAGTAAATATTTGTTTACTATACAAGACAGTTAATTAGCATTCAGACTATATGCAGACCCCTAAATGCTAAATACTAAAGAAGAAAAAGAAAGACTCCAAGTTACCTAGTCAATAAATAAGCTAATAAATTGAGCAGGCAGTTTTTCAAAAAAGAAATTCAAACTGCTAATAAATGTTTCACAAGCTACCCAAAAAGATCTTAGCCACTGGAAAAAAAAAATGTTCAACATCCTTAGCCACCAGGGAAAGGAAGACTAGTGCTACTATTGAAATTCTTCTCTGCCATAATCAAAATAGCAACCATCAGGAAAACAAAGAACAAATGCTGGCAAGGATGTAAGGAATATAAACTTGTGCAATCACTGGAAATGAGTATGGAAGGTCCCCAAAAAAACTGAAAATGGAACCACTGCATGTTTAAAATGGTTTACTGCATGGACCATTAACAGTAGTCAGGAAATGGATCCAACCTAGACATGCATCAGCAGATGAATGTGGAACATACACATAATGTGACCTTATTCCACCATGAAGAAAATGAAATCATTACACTTACAGAAAAGGGGGTGTAACTGGAGATCATTATATTAAGCCAAATAAGTCAGATCCAGAAAAACAAATATATATGAAGACTCTGTGTATATGTATTTATATGTGTATGTATAGGTATGGCCATGAAAATATAAAAGCAACTGTGAGAGGAGAGGAAGATTTTTTTTTTAAGGAGTAGGGATGGATTATAAAGAGAATAGCTGACATGACTGCATGGGAACTGTTTAGGAACTGAAGAGGTTCAGAAAGGGGAGGGGATTAAGGGAATGTAATACGGAAAGGGGCATAAGAAAGAACAAAATCCAAAGATGTGTGCACAAAGTACAGAAGAACCCCATTAGTATATATGTGAACTTAAATAAAAAATATTTTCAAAACTACAAACTAAGAAAATCACCTTACAGGTAAAACTGTCACAGGACTTGGCTAAAAGTCTCTATATGTAGTAATGACAAAATGTGATGAACTTGATAGGGAAAAAAAGTTAATGATAATTTCTTCCTCAAGACATATGATGAGCACCCAAAGTTAGTCCTAATAGAACCAATATGAAGTTTTTATACAGATATTTTGTTATTATCAAACATTTTATTCACTAATATTTAGCAGAATGTTTATAATACTTAGAATATTGATTAAATATCTATAGAAGAGATTGTTATTTGTCTATACCAATTCTTGCTCACAACAGAAATACTGAAGCATATATGTCAATGATTTGTTAAAAGGGGGGGGGTAAAAAGGAGTGTGAAGAAGCAAGAATTGAGGAGGAAGAAAGTGAGAACACCTCTTAGTCAACTGTAGACAGTGGTAGCCAAAGGAATGAAAGCAAATCTTTGTGGATGGGACTTCTAGGAACTCTGATATGTGTGCTAATGGACCTTTCCTAGAATCAGAGCTATAAATGGTCTTATTTTGTATATTTCTGTGGTGGGTTTTATTTTATTTTATATATTTAAGTACTACTTTATTAACACTCCATATATTATTATATATAAGAATGTATTACAGAGCTGTTGTCATTGTTGTTGTTTTGGACTTGGTTTTGAAGATTTATTTTGGTTTTTTACTGTTTCATTACAGACAAACACTCCAGACAAAGCCAGAATACGTTCTATTGGCTTCTACAGAAATTCCTATTGCCAAGACAGCTGGAGACTATGAATGCTCCTTGGACCTCACAGTGAAGCTTTGTGTGTACTGAGGAAAAACAGATGAGCACTCCTGGGCCTGATTTACATAAGAAGGGCAAACTTGCATTTCAAAGCCATTCTTAGTTCAAGCACCCAGTCTTCATACAGTGATAATAATATCTACTAGCAGCAAGTCCAATTTCTTCTCTAAATATTTATGCCAGATTCCTATGGGAAGCCACTTGTCATATTGGACTAGAAGTGGTTTAAATGCACCAGTGAGCTAAATCAAAATTCTACTCATTTTCAGACAAGAAAAAGCATCATTCTTATTGTGATGAATTGGCACCTGTGCAAATAGAGTAGAAATTATTCCATTTTCTAGCATCTATATACATAACATGTCTAATTTATATTATTTAAAAGATGGGTAAATCAAGACACTTCCTTTAACTGAGGTGATGTGAAAGAAAAATGCTTTTATTTCTTCAAAGGTAGAAGATAGAGACATCACCTCTGTAATCATTCTGCTCCCTCAGTGCATGTACAACTGTGCATCAATATAACTTGTTTCAGTTGACTTCTGCTGGATGTTTAGCCTATTTGTATGGCAATTGTTTGTTTGTTTGTTTGGTTTTGGTTTTTTTTTTTTTTTTTTTTTTGGTAGGCATAGTCTAAGAATAAAAAATCCTCAATTGTGATAACACATACTACCACATGAGCTGAGGTCTAGCAATGTCTGAAAGTCTTGATTTCTCAGTTATAAAAATCAGAGGAGTACTATTTGCCCAGCCCATCTGAGTGTCACCAGACAGGTCGAATGAGGTAATTCTGTAAACTATATTTGTTTAAGAGATTATTCTTTATTATGTATGTCTCAGCAGAGCAACACATCCAGGATATTTTTGTTTTCATTTTCTTGAAAATATTGATTATTGCCTTTATACATCCCCAGTGAATCTATGTTTTATTTGTGCAATCATATTCTCCAAGTAAGTAGTACCTTGTAGTGTTGCCATTGTGTCTATTCCGTCGATGTTAAAATCTCTACATCCAGGAGATCTTTCTAAACTATAAAAGGATTGCGGACTTCCTCCTTCCATAGTTTATTTTTTACTGATACCAAGGAAGCCCACAGAGTTAAGCAGAGACCTCTCATATATCTTCTGCAGGGGGGACCTTGGTATTCAATAGTTAAAGGCTATTGGCAAGGGATGAAAAATGAGGCAGGTGACCTCTGCAGGTTTCCTGCCTCCTCATATAATATTTTTGTAAATGGATGCAAAGACATCAAAAATTACATATCTAGAGCAACTGGAGATTTTTTTCACCCCTGGACTGGATTTAATCAGTATGCCTTTGTTTGAATACCAGAGAGTTTCAGACCTCTGGCATGCCCACACGCAAACATGAATGCAAATTTCAAAACCAAAAAGAGAAACTTGCATTTAGAGTAAAACCATTTGGGCTTATTCACAACCCAGAATACATGAGAACTGTACTTGCATATATCTTAAATCAAGGCCTTGTTTCAAATTTTTGGCTAGCATAATAAACAATTATATGACTCAGCAAACTGTAGAAACAGTTCCCTTAATATGCCAACTGTTCTTTTTGTACCATTTTGAAGTGTAGTAACTAGCTGAAGAAGAAAGTCAAGCACATCAGCAATATAATAACGTTATATCCCTTGATACTATAGCTACCCATAAAAGAGTGATATATCCTGCCCTCACAATGTGAAATATAAAGTTAGGAATGCCAGAAAACATTAAAAAAAAAAAAAAACACTTTTTCTTCTTCCTTTTTTTCCATGGGGGGAAAACTAAGGGATTAAAAATGTATATCACCTTAGAAACTGTTTTAATTGACATCTATTGATAATGACTTAATACAAAGAATAAGATTCCCAAGTCAAATACACATGATTTATAGATGCTTCTTATTTTAAAAAAAAATGTCAAGGGCACTGGCACTCATGAGACATAGACAAATCGCAGAGGTGTTCAGAATATTATGAAGAGAATTCAGAGCTCCTTCTATCCTACCTTAAACTTAAAATACATTCTCTGGCCTGCAGTTAAAGTTCAGTACTTCAGGTCCAATATGATGTCCCTCTAGAAATCTTGCATAATATTTTTCAGGGAGTCATGTTTTATGCATTTATGTACCCTAGTTGAGTTTACCATACCTGATCCTAGAGACATTTTTGTCAAATATTTTCATAAACATGAATCCCTTTTTCTTGTGAACACCATTAATTTATTGTCAGGAGACAAATTTATTAATGTATTAATGTTTTTATACAGCAATCAAGTGAGGTTATTCTTCACAACTTCATGTTATCAGCAGAAAATAAATTAATTGTATACCAGTGCTGAACTGTTGTGTTCTCAGAACATTCTTAGAAATGATTCTTTTAATGTGTTACAGCTTATATGTAATAAAAAGACTCTCAGCCATATTTAACAGATACTAATGTACTATTTTCAAAATTAAAACAAAACAAAATAACTGACAGAAAAAAAAACTTACACAACTTGTTCAAATACCAACAGCTAGGACGAAAAAAAAAAAAAAAGAGCTTTAAAAGACTTCGCATAGTGGTAGGCCTTAAACTCTGTGTTCCAAGTAAGGCATGATGTGCTTCATAGCTATTATAACTGACCTTTCTGTGAGCTTCCCTTTGACTATGCTCACATTGATTCTTCACATTATACTCCCAAGCTTAACAGATACAAAGCTTCCAAGTTCCTGTTTTTTCAACAGCAATGAATTAAACACAGGTGAAAATGAGTTTATGACCCCTCTACTGAGAGATGAGGACTGCTTTCTCATTGCCTGTCTCTGAGAAAGCCCACCTATTTTTACAAATAATTAAAATGACAGAAGTGACAACCTAGCATTTTTTAATACTTAGGAGCTTCCATGTTCATTTCTAGAGGCACTTAACTATCCATAGAATATAGTTGATGACCGTGGTGGAGAAAACAGAAACATACATTGAGACTAAGAAGGGAAAGTGACCAACCAATATGAGGTTTATACTCACACCTTCTGAGGCTCTAAGCCTAAGAGTACTTTCAATATAATTTTCGAACCAGATTAATGACTAGTTGACTATCACTGAGTGATTTCACTCAGTAACTCATGAATACAAATACTCAACCAACGAAGTCCTCAGAGGAAAATAGACATTGGAAAAGAGACTGTGCCCCCTGCCCCCAATGATTCAACTGCCCTTAAAACTCCCAAGTCCCTCTGCCTCCTATGCAGGAAGGGCTTCCACTGGAAATAGAATTGCAAATCTAAATATTATAAAGATAGCAAGCACCTGCCACCTTTAAACTACATGTGGGACAACCCTCAGTCCCACAGGTAAAAGTGAAAGACCTACAAGTCTACTGGGTCACAAACTTATTAGAGAAATCTCACCTTAAACTTTCAATAAAAGAGACCATAGAAGTTTTTGTTTGTTTGTTTGTTTTTTGTTGTTGTTGTTTTTGTTTTTGTTTTTCGAGACAGGGTTTCTCTGTATAGCCCTGGCTGTCCTGGAACTCACTTTGTAGACCAGGCTGGCCTAGAACTCAGAAATCCTCCTGCCTCTGCCTCCCGAGTGCTGGGATTAAAGGCATGCGCCACCACGCCCGGCTCACCATAGAAGTTTTAAATGCCTAATGACACAGAAGCAGATAAGACCATCCTAACACAAGTTGAGATCTCTTCACATTGGAACTCAACTGATGACAGTAGGTGGTCTCTTCCTAGCATTCACTACCCAAGACTTTTATAAATTGGAAGACAGAGATGGAACAAGTGGGACTACTAGAACCTTAGTGACTGACAAGACTGGGTAGAGACAGCTTAGAAGATTTAAATGTACTTGCTAGTACATTTGCTATTTAAATTCTCCTTGCTAGTGGAGAAGAAGGCCCTCCAAATAGAAGATTAACAAAAATATTGAGATCATGAGAACCACCAATTGTAAGAGCCATTGTAAAATGCCATACTCCTTGCATAGAATGGATCATAGAAGATCATGTCTGTGTAGAACAATGGCTATAAAACAGGGAGATAATAGCAATATTACAACAACAAGTTAAGTATCAGTTATTTATTGGGTACTTTTGACCCTTTGAAAAGCCTCTGAAATACTAAGGCTTTTGTAATTAAATAGAAGCATGTGAACTGGAGGCTTCTCCAGGATCTTAAAGAATTAATAAAACCATGAAAATTTGGGGTTTGCCTCAGTGGGGCATCGCACACCTCCCCCCAGAATACAACAGAAACTGGGGAAGTGAGAGATTGCCAGGAATCAAAGGGAGGGAACTTAGGTGAAATGCCCAACAGTAGGGAGAGTGAACTTATAGAGCTCACCTCCAGCAGGGAGACAGGACATCAAGTGAGAGTGGGGTTGCCATCCCACAGTCACACCTCTAACCCATAATTGTTTCCGTCTGAAAGAATTATGGGACTGAAATGGAGAGGAGCCTGTGGCAAAGAAGGTCCAGCAACTGGCCTCTGACATATCTTTAAATAGCTCACTACTGGTCTTAGATATTAAAGATTGCTTCTTTCAAATATCACTCCATGAACAAAATTACAAATGTTTCCCTTCTCATTACCTTAAGTCAATAACTCAGGACCAGCTAACAGATTTGAATAGACCCTGCTCCTTCAAGGCATGACTACCAACCTCACATTTTGCCAGGAAGCTGTAGCTGACACACTAAAAAACCCTTATTAAATCAGGCCTCCCTATAAACCATTACAAGGATGACCTCTTAAAATGGCAAGATAAAAGACAAGATCAAAACCTAACTTTAGAGAATCTTAAACAACAAACCATAAAAGCCCTAAAAGAAAGAAACTTCACCATAGCAGAAGATAAGATACAACTCATCTCCCCAAGCCCCATCACATTCCTAGTGATAGAAATCACCCTAACTTCAGTCAGACCAGCTAACTCTTGTTATTGATTTCCCCAGCCTGCTAACTCTAAATGCTGTCCAATTTTTCTTGGGCAACATAAATTGGCTAAGATCTTGGCTCCCCATATGCAGCAGTCAAGCCAATTACAGTCTTTATTTGACTTACTTAAAAATGACAAGGACCGGGGCTGGTGAGATGGCTCAGCGGGTAAGAGCACCCGACTGCTCTTCCAAAGGTGATAAGTTCAAATCCCAGCAACCATATGGTGGCTCACAACCATCCGTAACAAGATCTAGCTCCCTCTTCTGGAGTATCTGAAGACAGCTACAGTGTACTTACATATAATAAATAAAATAAATCTTTAAAAAAAAAAAATGACAAGGACCACTCCCCTCCTTGCTCTCTGACATCACCAGCCAGGGAGGCCCTCTGCTCTATTAAAAACCACATTAAAAATGTCTTTCTGTGGTCTTATTAGACATCAGTGGGAGGAGTGGCCCTTGGGTGTGAGGAGGTACTGGGCCCCAGTGTAGGGAAAAGCCAGGGTGGAAAGGCAGGAATCAGTGGGTGGTGGGGGAGTACTCTCATAGAGGCAGGGGATGGGGGATGGGATTGGGGGCTTCTGGAAGGGAGACCTGGAAATGGGAAAACATTTGAAATGTAAATAAAGAAAATATCCAAGAAAAGAAAAAAAATGCCTTCCTGGCTCACTATGAGTCACAACAGCCAGTCCAAGTCCTTATGTTCAGTTCCTCCTGCCATGGTAGTTGAAGCCTTATATCAACCTCAGAGGATCCTAGAATGGCTCCATACACCAATGGGGGGGGGGGGGGGGCTTTGTCTTAGTTAGGCTTTCTATTCCTGCACAAACCAACATGACCAAGAAGCAAACTGGGGAGGAAAGGGTTTATTCAGTTTACACTTTCCACATTGATGTTCATCACTAAAGGAAGTCAGGACTGGAACTCAAGCAGGTCAGGAAGCAGGAGCAGGTCATGGAGGGATGTTACTTACTGGCTTGCTTCCCCTGGCTTGCTCAGCTTGCTTTCTCATAGAACCCAAGAATACCATCCCAGGGATGGCACTACTCACATTAGGCTCTCCCACTCTTGATCACTAATTGAGAAAATGCCTTACAGCTGGGTCTCATGGAGGCATTTCCTCAATGGAGGCTCCTTTTGGTGATATCTCCAGCTTGTATCAAGTTGACACACAAAACCAGACAGTACAGACTTGATTACTAAATGAGGTCAATGTTCCTTCAAACCATGGTAAGGACAGGAAGAGAACACACTTTACAAACCATAGGTAAAGAGCCTGATGTGATTATTTTATCCTCCCCTATCCCAGATATCCAATGGTCCCTACAAAACCACACACTTCCTTTGCGAATAGCTTTTGCTTTCCAGGACAAATAGATAACCACTACCCCCAGGATATGTTCCGGAAAACCATACCTCTTTTGGTTGACTCCCCCTTCATTTATCCTCCTATTTCCCTATCTCCTGGGTTCCCATGGCTTTCACAGATGGGGGAGTAACAAGGAGCTGCCTACTTGACATACTGAGGAGATGGTAACACTGAATCCCATCACTTCTTCCTCCCAGATAGATCTCCCCAGTTCAAGGAACTATATGCCATCTTTCTGATTCTCACATACCTCAAAGAACCATTTAACCTGTATTCAAACATTTATGCAGTTAATCTACTACCTTGTCTAGCCTGCTCCTATACCAAGCTTGATGGCAAACCTCTTTCCGCTTTACTAATGAAAATTTCAAATATATTCTAAACAAGAGCATGCCCTGTCTTTGTCAGCCATATGTGGTCACACTAACTCCTCCCGGGGCCCCTCTCTAATGGGAACACCTGAACCAATAAAAATTGCCACAGCTGGGCCTTCACTATGCTTCCTGCCCCTCACTGCTAAAGAACTCCATCAACTGACACACATCAACTTGAAAGGGCTACAAATAAAACTCCCCAACACCCCCACAAAACACCTCCATTTTATTCTTAGAACTTGCTTCCCTTGTGCTTCTGTAATTCACACTCTTGCTATACAACATTTAGCAATAACCCGCAAAGCCTTAAGTCAACACCCTTTGGCAAATAGATGTTACCCATTTCCAATTATTTAACTAACAAGAAAATGGCCCAGCATTCATGAATCTCCAGTTTAAATTTTTCTGTGAGAATTGGAAAATTGTCTACCACACTGGCATCCCTCATAATCCCCAGAGCCAAAAGAACACATCAAACACTTAAAAAACTACTAGTCAAATAAGCACAAGATTTTCTGCCATGGAAAATTCAGGTAAACCTAGCACTATTCACAATGTGCTGAATGTCTATGCCACCCAGAACGAACCCTGTATTGTCTATCAAGGGAAAGAAGCTTTCACACACACCACCCATCCTGCTCTGATGGAAGGACCCACATGGCAGGTATTGGAGGGGGCCTGACACCTGCTAATGATTGGAAGGATGTTCACTTGTGTGTTCCCACAGGATAAACCCCACCCTAGCTGGGTACCAGCCAGCAATGTCTGACACAATCCCTCCAGTCAGAAAGATGACACATCTGGTAATCATGGAGAAGACAAAGAAGAGATGGCACAGACACCTAAGAGTAAGTAACTAAATCACCTTGAAGGACATTCATGACCTCAATGACACAACCCAATGTAGCTGTCCCACAAGCCTCTTTTTCTGTTATACTAATGGCTGTTTTACCCTGCTTAACACCAATGCCTTGGCTAGCTCCACTCCTCCTATCACAATGTTTTGGCAGGTTTTTGACAGGGTTTTATGTCAGGAGGGGAATCAGATAATTGGGACAAAAAACTGGCCGCTGGCAGAATGCTAACAACCCCTAGATTTTCTAATGTACTCAAATGCCAGTGGCATGGGGGGTACAGTACAACTGAATATACTTGTTTCCTTTCTCACACGCAGATCCATTGTGGCACCAGGATGTCCACACCTATGGAAACCATTACTACTATTCTTGCAGAAAGAAGTGTGAGCTCACTCAAGAATCAGCAGGTGCAATGACAGCCCATAAAAGACCCCTCTATTTAGTAGAGAATGGCATGCCCTATTCTATGGTATATATTACAGACCCATGACATGATCAATGATGTACTGGAATAATGGGCAAGTTTTACACAGGTGAATTTATTAGATACCCTGCTGCTGACTTCCATATCTCTAAACAGGTTGTGCCTGCAGCTGATCCTGTACTGACTCATCACAACATTGCTCTACAGCAAAAACAAATGGAGGAACAAATAAAATCCACAATATCTTAGAATAGATACATAGACTATGATGTGAACCTTCTCCCATTTACCACACACCTGACCTCCGATTATGTTATGTATCATATTTTATGCTTGTCCCATCTTATACTATTTCTCTGATGACAGATTCTGCTGTTGTCAGGTTTGCCACAAGCCAAGTTGTAGTGTACCAACCCTTGGGTTTCTCTGATATATATGATGGGTGCCTTAAGGCTTGCAATGACACTTTTGCATTATAATATGAAACAGGAGGAGATGTGGGGAAACCCTGCTAATTAAGGTCACAGTCTACTATATCCCTAGAGCTTCTTTAAGCTTGGGACAAAATGAAAGACTCCCTTTACCAGTAGGAATTCTACTTCTCTGACCTTTTCTGGGAAACTTAAACCCTCTACCTACACCCTCTACCTGCAGAATGGCAGAACCTTGGTGAGATTACAGATTCAGCTTCCTTTCTCCTGATAAGAACCTGTCCAGCAGGCTCCTGGAATTCCTGGAATGCCTTTCCATGCAAATGAGGCATTCTTTGGTACTTTAACTAAGGATACTTATATAAAGAGAGAGAGAGAGACAGAGAGACAGAAAGACAGAGACAGAAATACAGAGACAGAAAGACAGAGACAGAGAGATAGACAGAGAGAGACAGAGACAGAGAAAGACCGAGACAGAAACAGAGACAGAGTGAGAGAGAGCCCCATTCCTCACAAGTTGTTAAGTTCATAGAAAAGAAATTCCTAGATTAGGAGAGATGATATGTCTCAAAGAAAAATTATATGTATGAGAGAATATATATATGGGAGAGAGAGAGAAAGAGGGAGAGGCCACTTCTTTAAAAAAATTCATCCAAAGTAACTGTTTTTTTTTTTTCTTTATTTAAAACTAGAAGTGATTTTTGTCATTTAGTAAATTGTGTGCTCTTGTCTTGGAAATTAGAGGCATTCAAAGGCCTAAGTATCTTGGAAAGCTACTTCATAATTGAATGTTCACAAGTCCAAAGCACAAGCAATAACCATGGTTGAAACTTTTAAAGAGGGCCTCATATTGAGGTTTTCAAAGTAAAACTCTGTGGGTGTTTTAAATTACATCAAAGCACAAGCAAACTCATGTAGCTATGTTGAAATTAGTCAGATAAGTGATGAATTTCTCAAAATAAACCAAGCCATTATTTCTCTGGGTAAAGATATGGGTATAAGAGTGCAGCAAACATATCTGCTTTTTGTTTTGGTCAAAAGCCAGCTTCAACACCATCAGGTAAAACAAGGAGGGCAAAGTGTGGAGTTGGCCACTGGGCCCAGTGCTGATAGCAGCCAATAAAGGCCAGCACTGGTAGTACTGACCAGGGCTATTCACATTGCAACTGGCAGGGGCAATTGCTGATATCAGCCAGTCCCCAGTCACTAGAGAAAAGAAAGGGGGGGTGAATCACACACACACACACACACACACACACACACACACACACACACACACAGGTTCCTGAGGCAGCACTTCTGTAGCCTTGCCTCAGGCTGGTTGGCAAGTCTTGCAGTTTCTTCAGGATTGAGCTGTAATTGTTAGTTTGTGTCTGGTGTTTGCTTGCTGAAAGGAGTGGACTGTAGCTGCCAGTTTGTATGTGTGAATCTGCATGCCTAGAGGAATGGACTGAAGCAGCTGAATTGTATTTGGTGTTTGCTACAGGACTGAACTGCTGAAAAAAAAAAAAAAAAAAAAAGAGAAAGAAAAAGGCTGAGCTTGCCCCCTAAGAACTATTGCTGAACAGGTCCATTTCCCCCATATCCTAATAACTTTTCTCTTCTACTCCCTTTGCTGGGTGATGGTCTAGAGGAAAGGTTGAACCCTTATTAAAAGTAAGTTGCAAAACAATGATGCCTACAATCACACATACAAATTATACAATATAAAATAAGAGATGGTGGATAAATACCCCATCTTCCTACTTGCCCATGACATAATTTTAGTGAGTATTCTACGTAATCTTTCAAGAGTGGCTTGCTAGAGATAGTGGGTAGGCATGGTCAAACAAATTCTATGCATGAATGAATTTTTCCTTTTAGAAAATGAAGATATACAAAGAAAAGAAAACAAAACTGGCTCTTTGTTGGATTGACCATCAAGCCATTCAGAATGGTCACCTTCTTACAAGTGCCCCTTTACTGGCTGGTTCTCATCTCTTATTTTACTATCTTACAGACAAACTTTCCTACAATCAGCTCCTAAATCTACTACTTATACCATGCATCAGAGAGTACTAGTGAAAGCCCCCACATATGTTTCTCTAACAAGGTGAACTGAGCACTCTTCTGTGAGGTCAATGAATAAATGTTCACTTACTCTTAATCTGTGCTAGCTTGTGAACAGCATAGAAGAGATAAAGTCATGACAAGAAATAGCCCTCCCTAGCCCTTTGAGAGACACTTCTCAGCTGAACTTCTCACCTAAACTACAAAGAAATGCTAGATTTAAGTGTACTAATCAGTATTCCCAGAAAAGCTTCCATTCATCACCCAGCATCAACATTAGACATGTGACTGAGTCTTCAAATAATAATAGTTCCCAGATCAAAAGCCAAGTACAGCAGAGCTATTCTCATAGAGCCATGACTAAATTTTAAATAAGGGAGAAAATGAATACTAGCACTCTCTTCAGACACTAACCTTTATGTTAGTCAACAGTGAGTAATTGAGACATACCTAAATTCTCCCCTCAAGGTCTGCTTTGTGGAGAAAATCAAACCAAGAGTGTCCAAGGTCATTTATTCACCTAGAAAATTTCACTAAGCAAAATGTAAAACTAATAGTTGACTTAAAGTCTGTACTGTGTCCATGATACTTGGTTAACTGAGCAGTCATTTGAGTAAGTATTTTCTCTCTTAAATAAAAACCTCCAAAGTCAGTAAGAGAAGAAGGCAGGCAGGGACTGAGTGCCTCACAATTCCTGCTATACAACTGATAATAAATCTGAATCCAAAATCCAGAATGATTATGCCTCTTCTCAACTCTTATATTCTAAGGTCTACCCATGATTTTGTGATTTTACCAGTTTCAAATGAGAAGAAAACTTAGAGAACATTACTGCAAAGAAGAGCAATATAAGTAGTTAATTATAGGTTTTAAATTTTTACTTTCCATCAGAGTATTCTCAACTGAGCAATAAAACATAGTCACATTTTCAATGAATTACAAATTTTTAAAAATGGGAACAATGATTCATCTAGATTTTGATCCATTGTAGTTAGAAACTAGTGTTTCTAACAAAAGATAGAGAGATAGAAACATATATTTTATGTAGACTTGTGACCTAATAAAGTTGTCATCTTAAGAAAAATGATTACTAAAGAAAAAAATAACAACCCATAAATAGAATTTTTTCAACTTAAAATATAGTCATAGTCACACTAGTAAAATCATATTAACAGGCAATTCCTGTTATAATATAACCCTAAAAAATGCTACCTACCACTTTAAATCCACTGCAGCACACTCAAATAAAGACCAGCTTAAGGAATTAGCACATGAAAAGAATAAATCTTTAGTTCCTTGAACTCTTCTGTTCATTATGAACAGAGTACTATTGTGACTTCCAGGAGGTTAACTACAATGACATCAGTTTCAAAGGTATAAAACAACAACTCCATCAAATCCTTCAATCTGTCACTGTGACTTTCTTTATAAAATATGCTGCTGCAGCTATTTTAGTAAGTATATCTCACCTACCCGGATTTCTTTTGACAAGTTTATTTTTTAAAACTAAGATCTGTTTTAATTCTATTATGTAAAATTTAGTATTTATCTACTTTATCCATGACAAATTTAGATGCAAGCAGGCATTTTCCTTAATTCATGCATACCCATGCTTAATAAAATATACCTTAAAATTTGTTTCTAGCCTATTTTTCCATTTTGAAACAGAACTATGATCCATAAGAGCAGCTTTAAAATGTTAATGGATTGAAACCAAATTGAGACAGAGGAAATGTGTGAGATACTTCACTAAGTGACATCAGGTCCATTTATCTTGGTTTGGTTTTGTTTTCAATAATTTAATAAACATATGCTCATAAATATGTTAAAAGTACCACAAACTATGTACCCATAGCAATTCTTCCAGAGGAGAGTAAATAGCATTTTTCTAATAAATAGGTTGACGTTACTTTTCAAAAACCCAACATACCACCCTGTTTAACACCAGTGATTAAAATACTATTTCTATGCATACATAGCTATTTACATGAGTCATTTATTGAGCACTGAATCTCCTAGAAAGTTTAAGATCCGCAAAGTGACTCCCTTGTCACCTGGTAACTTACTTCCTGTTGGGTAATGGATATTGTTCAGTATTTTAGTAGACACAATCCAAAGTGATAAATCACTTTCAGTTGCACAGACTTATGCAGCTGTTACTAAGCCTTCTGAAACTCAAAAAGCATTCCCCTAGAAGTCTTATTTTCAGAAGAAATAGAAAAATCTTGTGTTGTTACTACTGTTTTTATGGATTCCCATAGAATTCTTTCTGCCTTTGTATTACTGGTAATTAAACCCAGGGTCTTATCATGTTAGGAAGAGCACTTCCACAGAGCTTTATCTCCATCCAAACACTTCCTCTGGAAGTTTTGACACATAATACTGTTATTAGACTTGGTACTTCTGAATGACTTGTCTGAGCTACTGTAGCACAATAAGACAAAATGTAATTTTCTAGTCAGAAATTTGCTAGTGATAATTATGGCCTGCGGGTAACAAGCTCATAGTATGTTTGCATTTTCTCCATAGGGGAACAAAAGTTAGGGAGTCTTTGTATCTGCTTCTTTTATGTTTACTATGAGACTCAAATACTGACAGCAGTTACTTCAAAGTGATAAAATAATTCATAACTTTATTAGTGTATAACAAGTTAGTTGCCTGACCCTGGGGAAACTAACACCCAATGTATAACTACATTCTCACCTAGGAAAGACCTTTGGATGCTACACTTCTATTTCCTACTTAATACCAGCACCTGTTCCTTATATCCATCTGAAGTTCCTTCTGCAAATACTTTGCAAATTCTAGAACTACCTGGAGTTCCCAGGGCATTGACAACCAGTTACTACAGCTGAAGAAGGATGTTACTCAAATAAGTTGTATCCGGTTGGAACAAGAAGTAATGTACAGGTAAAAGAGAACCAAATAGCAAAGCTTTTTACCTATTTACCTTTTAAAATTTACCTTCAAAATTACTCTTAAATTTACATTTCAGGAAGGATTTATTCTCCATCACACAGCACACAGCACAGACTCTATTGTGTACAAAGATGCACAAGATATCATAAATGTTGCATAACTAAATTAGAAGAATTTTTGCCCTTCCAATTGTCTGGATAACACTTGAAATGTAAATGAAGAAAATATCTAATAAAGAAAAAATAATTTAAAAAAAGATTTAGAACTTGCTTGATATGAAACAGAGGCTAAGTCACACATAGAAGAATGATAATTATGAATTCAAATGAACATAAGAGCCCCACCAAGAGTTAACATTTTAGGCTAACTTATTTCTATCATAATGTAAATAAATGGATGTCAGATACTTTGCTTCTATTGAATAAAGAAGAAGGGGTAGGATAACAAAGACTAGTGACTCAGATCTGTCCTATTTTTTTGTTTGTTTAATTTTAATTCAGGTTAAAATAATCTGAGGTGAGATTCTTTCAGAATACAATTGTATCTTTGTGCATCCTAAGATGAAGTAGATGAAGTACAATAGACAGATGAAATTATGAGGTTAAAAAAGGATGGCATTATAGGAATTAGTCTGCTAGAAAGTAATAGCATCTTCCTTCATTACTAATAATGTGTCACATTCCTAGAAACCTACCTCCAGGGGAAATAAGATCAAGCATAGATCATGTTTGGAACTGACAAAAGAATGCTCAGTAGTATTTCTAGAAATGGAGATAAGCAGATAAGTTCAATGTGTAAGAGCTAGAAATAACTCTAAGCTCAGATCCAAAGAAGAAATTCATGGCAAGAAGATCCCTCTCCATCTGTCTTCAGTTTTTTTTTTCCTGAAACTCATATTACCATCTTCTTTTCCTCTACATCAATTAATGTGGAATAGATGTATGTTTTCCTTTACCTATGTCCATGGTTTTAATGAATGGTGGATGTAAGACAGTCTTTTGTAAGAAACCATCTCACAAAGTCACAAATAGCAGAGATTATGAAATAACACTATTTTTCCATCAACTCAGCTCTACTTATAAAATATCCTATCTAAAAGGAAATCTACATTGGATTTACCCCCCTCTGTAGTTTATCCTCAAATCCTTGTACAAAGGTTTCCTAAAATATCAGGATATTTTTTGGATTTTTGTTTTGTTAGGTTTTGTTTTGTCTTGGTCCTGGTCTTGAGACATTCATGCTTGCTACTCTATAATCTCAGTTCTTGGAGGTGAGGCAAGATGATCATCAGTTTGAGGTCACTTTGAGCTATATTTATAGGAAGACCTCATCTGAAAAAAGAAAAAGAAAAAGGCAGGAAAAGGATGTGTGTTAGTTTTAGAGTTTTTTTTTTTTTTTATCTCATGCTTGTTTCTAAGTACCATCTTCAGCACCAAAATTGCCATGTTTTAATCTTATTTTCCAATTATGCATAAAGTTTCATTAAATTGTTGGCTTTTATATCAACATCTTGCTCAATGTAAATGAGTTGTTACTGCCAGCTAATTGGAAGATAAACACCTGAAGGTAAACAAACATACTCAGTGCTTGAATAAATGAATAAAAATCCATTGCAAACATTCAAAACAATTTTAAAGGTATCTCCAAATGGATAAAATATGCTGATCACATATACATATATTCATATATATGACATAGTTAAATGGTTTTAAATAATAAAGTATCATCAATAAAATTTGAAATGCAGAGATATACTAATTACACATATGTCAAAGAGGGCAGAGTCCAGTGAGCACTGTCACAGTCTCTGGAATGAGCAAACTTTACCAAAGGAAAGGAAACTTCAGTAATGCAATAAGTGGCCATGCAGCCAGCATAAAGGATATGGGTTTCAAAGTCAGCATATATCCTTAGGATCACTAAAAATTTCTCCTTACACATCTCAGAGTCAAGTTGAATGGAGCCAATAGATCATCTGGTATACACTTTGGAGTTGGTTCACTCTATATTGGGCATCTAGTGGGCTTTCTGTTTTATGTTTACATGTATCATTTCTGACATTATTGTATGTTCTTATATGATTTAAGCCTATCAGAATAAGTTAAAAGGAACTGAGATATTAAGACAATCAACTTCACTTTCTCTGTGTAAATGTTCTGAAAATCACACGTTATAATGGTGCAGGCAACATTTTTTTTCTCTTCATCATTTTTCTTGAATTCTAACTCACCCACAAACATATGCCTAGTGATTTTTGTTTCCTAACATCTATTCCTGTTCAATTATGGAAGTTAGAAATCATCAAACTCTCTGAATATTTGCCAATAACTTTAAATATTCAGAAAAACTTAAGACGAGGTTCTGTGTCCCTATTAATCAGTAGTACATTGTATTCATGAAAAGTTTTCAGAATCTTAATAGATACCACCTAGAAATTTAAGTAAATGCAATTAGGGAGATTTATTACCTGATTCTCTATGACCTTTATGGTCAGACCAAGGAAAGTAAACATATCCTCAGACTTATCGTCAAATAGACACAAAGTTTGGAACTCATTCCTCCTAACATTCTACAGCATTTATTATAATGTTAGATAATTGTCTATTTATCCAAAATGTCACCTCACTCTTGAAATTTCTCACAGGGAATTTTATCTTTTAAAACTTTTATGTTCCCCAAAGTACTCTAGTGCTCAATTACCAATTGCTGAGATTTTGTAATTCTTTTCTCTAAATTTGAACTCCTAGCAGCTGTATCAGCATGCATAAGACCTATCCAAGCTCAAGCCAGACAAAATCTTGCATAGAGTGTGGATGTGAGAAAGAAGCCTCATCTCTGAGTCAAAAGGAAATTTTTACTTAAGGTCACATGCCCAAGAATATATAGGCAACACAAGAGGGACTCCATGAACCAATAAAAGGAATTAAAAAAAAACAAAAAAAGATACATGAGTTGGGTGGCCATGGAATGGAGGAGGTAGATCTGATAGGGGATGGTGGAGGGGAGTGGATATGCTCAAAATGCAATGAATGAATTTTTAAAGAGAAGACTATTTTTAAAATTTGTCTGTATTCTCAGAGCTATATTAAACTTTCATGGACCATAACTAAAACCGTCAGTATATTGAACTTAGTATTATGTTCTTCAGAAACATGTGGAATATGCTTCCTTTTGCACAAAATAGTTTTATTTCAAGAAAATGCTTGTCTGGGTGCCATTCAGCTCTGAAGTCCCAAGCTAACTTCTTGGAATGTATTTCAAATGCATGAGCTCTAAAGCAGGAAATTAATTCTACCTCACCTTCTTATGAGCAGAAAAGATAAATCTATCATTTACAAATGATAATGATCAATTTCATAAAATCTAGCCAAATCTCAGGCAAACTCAGGACTAATAATAGAATAGGATCATACAATGTTATTGGATACATCAACTTTAGAAAACAATTACGCTATGCTGTATCAAGGTAAATTAGAAAAATATATACAGATGTTAAGATGTAGTAATTAGAAAACCATATTTAATATAAAGGGCTAGTAATAATTACTTTCATTACAATTATGCAAGACCACTACAGCAAACCTTTGATGAAACAACAACAACAACAACAACAACAAAACATGAATATGTGAATGACATTGCTTATTCTTAATAGGCTGACTTATTATTAAAAATATAATTTGCACAAATTATTCTGTATATTTAAAGTAATTTTAATAAAGATTTCAGCTGGAAATATATCCAGAAATTTACACTTGTATAAGTAACTTAGTCACCTTTAAAAAGAGGAATTTAAAAGAATTTGCTCTACTAGATATTAAGGGCTTCTAAACATCAAATTAAAAGGACAGAATAGCCAGGGCCTGGAAGTAAGAGGGGGTGGGTTGTTGAGCAGGGGGAGGTGGGGGAGGGGATAGGGGATTTTTGGAGGGGAAACTAGGAAAGTGGATAACATTTAAAATGTAAATATAGAAAATCTCTATTTTTTTTTTAAAGGACAGAATAGTTTTCAAGCACAGATGAACAAATAGACAACTGAAGCAGAAAAGCGAGTCATAATAGACATATGTGGGTGATGTAAAATGAAGGTGGCATCACATAAAAATCAAGAACAAATGATACATATCTGGAAAAAAAACTGGAGAAAAAAAGACCCTGGTTTTCTCTACATCAACTGACAAAAATTTCGACTTCAAGTAAATCAGATTTAAATGCAACAAGTGAAACTTGATAATGAGCCAGGGAGATATCTCAATTGGTAAATTGCTTTAAATAGTGTGACAACCTAGGCTCAATAGCTAAAACCAATATCTAAAATATAACAAGGCCAGGCGTGGTGCTATGTAATTGTAATCCCAGCAATGTCAAGGTGATGGCTATTCTTAGTTGTTGACTTGACTGCATCTGGAATTAACTAGAACTCAAAAATGGAAGGCACACCTGTGAAGGATGTTTTGCTTAATTTGAAGTGGGAATATCTACTTCTAATCTGGATATTTGATGTAAGAATGAACGTCTTTAATCCAAATCTTTCATGCCAATCTAGTCTGGCCCACAACTTCTACTTGAAGCTTATATAAGAACATGGCAGAAACAAGATAGATAGATAGATAGATAGATAGATAGATAGATAGATAGATAGATAGATAGATAGAGTGACAGAGAGAGATAAAAAGACAGAGAGATTAGAGACCCTGTGTCAAAAAATAAAACAAGGAAATGGTTAGCTCTCAAGTGACAACATCGTCATCCATCCTCTAGCCTACAGATACACAAAACAACACAAACATATTTACATACAGAAACACAGACATACATTCACACACAAAGGCAAAAACCAATAAAAGTCATAATAGCCACACAATCTTGAAATGGGCAATGACCCAACAAAAAATATGAGTAGTACAACTAAAAATGGGTTTTAATATGTAAAATGAACAATTTGATCAACAAACAAATCATCAAGCAAATAACAGAACAGCAGAAGTCATTTATATTATCTAAAATTAATATAGTACAAGTATTTTGCCTGGAATAAAAAAGAAACACTTCCCTTCAGGGCTGTGCCAGCTCCAGGTCACCTTGGGCACTATCTCAACAGACAGTCCCAAAGTCCCCAGAGAACTCTCCACACCATCTTAGGATCACTGGTGAGTGGAACACAACATTGATTCCAAACCAGTTGTGACAGGCCTGTGACAGCAGGAGCAAGGACACTGGAGCCCTGCCTGACCAGCAGCTCAGGTTCCCTCTGATTTGTGCTGGTATACCTTGGTTTCGAACACACCAGACAGGCCCAGTCCCAGAGGAGACACAAATTCCAGGCCCTGTAACACTTCCAGGATCTTAGGATTCCAGGATCCCAGGAAAACAGGAGCTTGGTCACAACAGGATCTCAGGGTCTCAGAGGAAGCTTGACTGCCAAGAACTCTGACACATCCAGAATCTCAGGTTCACAGGAGCCCAGAATCATAGGATCACAGAGAAGGCTGGACTCTGAGGAGTCTGGAATCAACCAGGATTATAGAAACTACAGGCTCCAATCAGATATATTGAGGGTAGCAAGCACTTGAGATAATCAGACAGCAGGAGGTAAACATAATAACAGGAGCAACAGAAACCAAGGTTACTTGGCACCATCAGAACCAAACTATCCCACCATAGCAAGTCATGGATAAACCATCACACCAAAAAAGCAAGATATGGATCTAAAGTCACTTCTCATGATGATGATGGAGGACTTTAAGAAGGAAATAAATAACTCACTTAAAGAAATATAGGAAAACACAAGTAAACAGCTAGAAGCCCTTAAAGAGGAAAAACAAAAATCCCTTAAAGAGTTACAGGAAAATACTAACAAACAGGTGAAAGAATTGATGAAAACCATCCAGGATCTAAAAATAGAAGTAGAGCCAGGCTGTGGTGGCATACACCTTTAATCCCAGCACTTGGGAGGCAGAGGCAGGCAGATTTGAGTTCAAGGCCAGCCTGGTCTACAAAGTGAGTTCAGGACAGCCAGGGCTAAACAGAGAAACACTGTCTCGAAAAAAGCAAAAGCAAAAACAAACAAACAAACAAAACCAAAAAAATGGAAGTAGAAACAATAAATAAATCGCAAAGGGAGACAACTCTGTAGATGGAAATCCTAGGAAAAAAATCAGGAACTATAGATCAGCAACAGAATACAAGAGATGGAAGATAGAATCTCAGGTGCAGAACATTCCATAGAAAACATGGACAAAACAATCAAAGAAAATGCAAAAAGATCCTAACCCCAAACATACAGGACACAATGAGAAGACCAAACCTAAGGATAATATGAGTAGATGAGAATGAAGATTTTCAACTTAAAGGGCCAGTAAATATGTTCAATAAAATTATAGAAGAAAACTTCTGCAACCGAAATAAAGAGATTCCCATGAATATACAAGAAGCCTTTGGAACTCCAAATGGATTGGACCAAAAAAGAAATTCCTCCTGTCACATAATAATCAAAACACCAAATGCATAAAACAAACAAAGAAAGAATATTAAATATTAAAAACAATAAGGAAAAAGGTCAAGTAACACATATAAAGGAAGATCTATCAGAATTACACCTGACTTATCCCCAGAGACTATGAAAGCCAGAAGATCCTGGGCCGAAAACATAGAGACCCTAAGAGAACACAAATGCCAGCCCAGGCTACTATACCCAGCAAAACTCTCAATTACCATAGCTGGAGAAACCAAGGTATTCCATGACAAAACCAAATTCACACAATTTCTTTCCACAAATCCAGCCCTTTTAAGGATAAAAAACGGAAAACTCTAACACAAGGAGGGAAATGAAATTCTAGAAAAAGCAAGAAAGTAATCCTTCAAAAAACGTAAAAGAAGATAGCTTCATGAACAGAATCCCAACTCTAACAACAAAAATATCAGGAAGCAACAATTAATTTTACTTAATATTGCTTAATATCAATGGACTCAATTCCCCAATAAAGAGACATAGACTAACAGACTGGCTACAAAAACAGGACCTAATATTTTTTGCTGCATACAGGGAACCCACCTCATGAAAAAGGACAGACACTATCTCAGAGTGAAAGGTTGGAAAACAATTTTCCAAGCAAATGGTCTGAAGAAACATGCCGGAGTAGCTATTCTAATATTGAATAAAATCGTCTTCCAACCCAAAGTTATCAAAAAAGACAAGGTGGGACACTTCATACTCATCAAAGGTAAAATCAACCAGATTAACTCTCAATTTTGATTATCTATGCTCCAAATGCAAGGGCATCCACATTCATTAAAGAAGCTTTAGTAAATATCAAAGCACACATTGGACTACACACAATAATAGTGGGAGACTTTAACACCCCACTCTCTTCAATGGACAGATCATGGAAACAGAAACTAAACAAAGACACAGTGAAACGAACAGAAGTTATAAAACAAATGGATTTAACAGATATCTACAGAACATTTTACCCTAAACCAAAAGATATACCTTCTTCTCAGAACCTCATGGTACATTCTCCAAAATTGACCATATAACGGGTCATAAAACAGGCCTCAACAGATACAAAAAAGTTGAAATTATCCCATGCATCCTATCAGATCAACATGGACTAAGGCTGATCTTCAATAACAACATAAATAGTAGAAAGCAAACATTCACGTGAAAGCTGAACAACACTCTACTTAATGGTAATTAGGTCAGGGAGAAATAAAGAAAGAAATTAAAGACTTTTTTGAGTTTATAGAAAATGAAGCCAAAACATATCCAAATTTATGGGACACAATGAAAGCAGTCCTAAGAGAAAAACTCATAGCTCTGAGTGCCGCCAAAAAGATACTAGAGAGAGCATACACTGGCAGCTTGACAGCACACCTAACAACTCTAGAACAAAAGGAAGCAAGTTTACCCAAGAGGAGTAGACAACTCCTGCTAATAATAATGAAACTCAGGACTAAAATCAACCAAGTAGAAACAAAAAGAACTATACAATGAATCAACCAAACCGGAGCTGGTTATTTGAGAAAATCAACAGGATAGATAAACCCTTAGCCAGACTAACTAGAAGGCATAGCAACAGTATCCTAATTAAGAAAATCAGAAATGAAAAGGGAGACATAACAACAGAATCTGAGGAAATTCAAATCATCAGATCCTATTACAAAAGGCTATACTCAACAAAACTGGAAAACCTGGATGAAATGGACAGCTTCCAGACAGATACCAATTACCAAAGTTAAAACAAGATCAGATTAATGATCTAAACAGCCCCATATCCCCTAAAGAAATAGAAGCAGTCATTAATGGTCTCCCAATCAAAAAGGGCCCAGGACCAGACAGGTTTATTGCAGAGTTCTTTCAGACCTTCAAAGAAGAGCTTATTCCAACTCTCCTCAAACTATTCCAAAATAGAAACAGAAGATGAGCTACCCAATTCATTCTATGAAGCCACAATTACTCTGGTACCTAAACCACACAAAGACCAAACAAAGAAAGAGAACTTCAGACTAATTTCCCTTATGAATATCAATGCAAAAATACTCAATAAAATTCTCACAAACTGAATGTAAGAACACATCAAAGTGATCATCCATCATGACCAAGTAGGCTTCATTCCAGGGAAGCAGGGTTGCTTTAATTTATAGAAATCCATCAATGTAATCCTATATATAAGAAAAATCAAAGACAAAAAAACCCACTTGATCATCTCATTAGGTGCTAAGAAAGTATTTGACAAAATCCAACAACCATTCATGATAAAAGTCTTGGAATGAACAGGAATTCAAGGTCCATACATAAACATAATGAAAGCAATCTACACCAAACCAGTAGCCAACATCAAAGTAAATGGAAAGAAGCTGGAAGCAATCCCACTAAAATCAGGGACTAGACAAGGCTGCCCATTTTCTCCCTACCTATTCAAAATAGTACTTGAAGTCCTAGCCAGAGCAATTAGACAACAAAAGGAGATCAAGGGGATACAAATTGGAAAGGAAGAAGTCAAAATATCACTATTTGTATATGATATAAGTGACTCTAAAATTTCAACCAGAGAACTCCTAAACCTGATAAACAGCTTCAGTGCATTAGCTGGATATAAAATTAACTCTAACAAATCAATGGACTTTCTCTACACAAAGGATAAACAGGCTGAGAAAGAAATTAGGGAAACAATACCCTTCAAAATAGTCACAAATCATATAAAATACCTTGGTGTGACTCTAACTAAGGAAGTGAAAGATCTGTATGATGAGAACTTCACATCTCTGAAGAAAGAAATTGAAGAAGATCTCAAAAGATGGAAAGATCTTCCATGCGCGTGGATTGGCAGGATTAATATAGTAAAAATGGCTATCTTGCCAAAAGTAATCTACAGTTTCAATGCAATCCCCATCAAAATTCCAACGCAATTCTTCACTGAATTAGAAAGGGCAGTTTGCAAATTCATCTGGAAAAACAAAAAACCTAGGATAGCAATAACTATTTTCAACAATAAAAGAGCCTCTGGTGGAATCACGATCCCTGACCTCAAGCTGTACTACAGAGCAATTGTGATAAAAAAAAAAAAAAAAAAAAAAAAAACCTGCATGGTACTGGTACAGGACAGACATGTAGATCAATGGAATAGAACTGAAGACCCAGAAATGAACCCACATACCTATGATCTCTTGATTTTGGACAAGGGAGCTAAAACCATCCAGTTGGAAAGAAGACAGCATTTTCAACAAATGGTGTTGGCACAACTGGCAGTTATCATTTAAAAGAATGTGAATTGATCCATTCTTATCTCCATGCACAAGTCTCAAGTCTAAGTGGATCAAAGAACTCCACAGAAAACTAGAGACACTGAAACTGGATATAAAGAGGAGTACGTGGTGAAAAGCCTTGAAGATATGGGCACAGGGGAAATCTTTCTGAACAGAATGGCAATGGCTTGTGCTGTAAGATCAAGAATCTACAAATGGGACCTCATAAACTTGCAAGGCTTTTGTAAGGCAAAAGACACTGTCAATCAGACAAAAAAGCCACCAGCAGATTGGGAAACTATCTTTGTCAATTATAAATCTGATAGGGGACTAATATCTAATATATATTATATATATGTGTAAATATATATATATATATATATATATATATATATATATATATATATATATATATAGAGAGAGAGAGAGAGAGAGAGAGAACTCAAGAAGCTAGACCCAGAAATTAAAATAACCCTATTAAAAATGGGGTACAGAGCTAAACAAAGAATTTTCCACTGAGGAATACTGAATGGCTGAGAAGCTCCTGAAAAAAATGTTCAACATCCTTAATCATCAGGGAAATGCAAATCAAAACATCCCTGAGATTCTACCTCACACCAGTCAGAATGGCTAAGATCAAAAGTTCAGGTGACAGCAGATGCTAGTGAGGATGTGGAAAAGAGAAACACTCCTCCATTTTTGGTGGCATTGCAAGCTGGTACAACCACTCTGGAAATCAGTTTGGAGGTTCCTTAGAAAATTGGACATAGTACTACCAGAAGATCCAGCAATACCACTCCTGGGCATACACCCAGAATATATTCCAACTTCTAATTAGGACACATGCTCTACTATGTTCATAGCAGCCTTATTTATAATAGCCAGAATCTGAAAAGAACCCAGATGTCCCTCAACAGAAGAATGGATACAGAAAATGTGGTACATTTACACAATGGAGTACTACTCAGCTATTAAAAACAATGTATTTATGAAAGTCTTAGGCAGTTGGATGGATCTGGAGGATATCAACCCCAGTGAAGTAACCCAATCACAAAAGAACTCACATGATATGTATTCACTGATAAGTGGATATTAGCCCATAAATTCAGAATACTCAAAGTACAATTTGCAAAACACATGAAACACAAGACGAAGGAAGACCAAAGTGTAGCTACCTCGTTCCCTCTTAGAATGGGGAACAAAATACCCATCGAAGGAGTTACAGAGACAAAGTTCAGAGCAGAGCCTGAAGGAACAAACATCCAGAGACTGCCCCACTTGGGGATCCACCACATTAACAACCACCAAACCCAGTCACTATGCAGATGCCAACAAGAGCCTGCTGACAGGAGCCTGATTTAGCTGTCTCCTGTGAGGCTCTGCCAGTGCCTGGCAGATACAGAAGTGGATGCTCAGAGTCATCCATTGGCCAGAACACAAGGTCCCCAATGAAGGAGCCAGAGAAATTCCCAGGGAGCTGAAAGGGACTGAAGCCCCTAGGAGGAACATCAATATGAGCTAAGCAATACCCCCTGAACTCCTTGGAACTATACCACCAATGAAAGACAACACATGGTGGAACTTATGGATCTAGCTATATATGTAGTAGAAGATGGCCTAGTCGATCATCAATGGAAGGCAATGCCCTTGGTCCTGTGAATGCTCTATGCTGCAATATAGGGGAATGCTAGGACCAGAAATGGGAGTGGGTCGGTTGGGGAGCAGTGCGAGGAGGGGAGTGGATAGGGGATTTTTGGAGAGGAAAATAAGAAAGACGATAACATTTTCAATGTAAATAAAGAAAATATCTAATTAAAAAAAACAAAACAAACAAATAAACAAACAAAAACAAAAAGAAACACTTATATAACTCCCCAAACAGTGAATAAAGTGAATACGTTACTGATTCAACAGGAGATACACAAATATTCAAAATCACTACCAATTTGATATGTAGTACTTTAATATAAGAAACTGATCAGCACCATTTATAAATTTTGATTGACAAATATGATTAGCAGACATTATAAAACTGGTATTCCTGTTATTAATGGTAAGTTTAAAAAGAAAGTATAAAAAGTCTCTCTCTCTCTTTCTCTCTCTCTCTCTCTCTCTCTCTCTCTCTCTCTCTCTCTCTCTCTCTCTCTCTCTCTCTCTCTCTCTCTCCTTTGTGTTGTTTAACACCACTTTGGTATTTCTTACAGCCTGGTAGGATTGGGAGCATCAGACCTCTGACATAGGAAATCAAGGTTCCAAGCCATGTATTCCAGAAATAGAAGTGGGAACTAAACAGCTTTTCCTGATATAACTTTATAACTCACAGAATATTAATTTTGCCATGTTTTTCTGGTCAAATCAGTAAAAACTCCTGTCCAGATTTAAGGAGAGGAGTAAATCCTTCTCCTTAATAATGGAAAATAGCAAGTTTCCTAATAACGTGTAGGATGAAACCTGTGGCAATTTTTGTACAATGTTACCTGTCATAGTTAAATAATTTTATTAGGAATATATTGTTATGATAGAGATGTTCTAATAGATATTCTGGAAAATAAAATGCAAGTGCTAAAACAAATATAATATTTGACCCCAAATTTTCATTTCCAAGCTTTCATTTCATACATATCACAGAACATTTCTCTCATAGTGTTTAAAAATACAGCTACAGTGTATTTATCATGATATTTTTGAGGTAGCAGGAAGTACCAAAAATCAATAAGTGAGACAAATATAATATAGTACTAAGCACCAATTTGAAGCAAACAGGTATGTGCATACACAACTGCATAAGTATCAAAGTCATCATGTTAAAAAGTGTGTGTGTGTGTGTGTGTGTGTGTGTGTGAGAGAGAGAGAGAGAGAGAGAGAGAGAGAGAGAGAGATTCATTGCACAATACAATTAATATTTCTCTTTATTAAAATTTATATACACAAAATACATATATTCAAGAGCACAGGTAAAATTTTAAAAAAGCCTCAACCAATTAAATATTTTCCTGTGAACATGGGAAAGTACTGCAATGCAGACTAAAGAGAGAAGTAAATTACAGTGAAAACAAAAACAAGCACAGGCATTGAATTGCTGAATGGCATGTCAAAGGAATATAATGCATGACTCAACCTTGCGCATCTGATTTAATAATAATCTCCAAAGGCAAAGTAAGAACCTAGAAACTTAGAGTAAAATTTCCACCATGTTAAGTGTATTCTATAACCCAGGTTACTAATTATTCAAACATAGATGTTGAAATCCAGTCAACAACTTAGCATCAGTAAGAATACATAATCAGGAATTCTTTCTCAGATCTTCAATCTATAGATGAGCTGAATGTGATTTCACTTGAGACTAGAATCTAAATTCAGAGTATGGAGTCCAGCCCCGACGGATACATATACAAAACTACTTCCACACATAACTCTCAGGAAACATTGCAGAAAGAATTTGGAAAGACTGTAAAAAGCTGAGTCAAGGAGTTCACTCTGAGATTGTGTCTCCTACTAAAGTCAGAAGCTACATATATAAGGTCTCATCAATATAACTTCACAAATGTAAGCTGAACAAGAACAACACCAATAGTCATCCAAAACTGTACAGAGAACTGCCCATCCAAAAAGGACTATAGGCATGTAAGGAAGGAATATTGAAAGGAGAAATATTCTTCCTCAGAGACGAGTATACAAATTGGTTGTTCAACATCAAATGGAAAACCCTGAAATTATGCATACAAGTAACATTATAAAGATTAAACAGGTTATATTTATGCATTTAAGAATATACATATGCATATATGAATATAGACATGCATATAGACATGTAACAACAATTAATTTAAAAGGCTGTGAATTTGAAAGAAAGCAAGGAGGGTTTATGCGAGGGTTTGAAAGAGAAAAAGGAAGGGTTAAATTATATGATTATAATCTCAAAAACAATATTGGAAAATTTTACTGGCAATTTTGTGTTCTTCTATTCTGTCTCTAAAGGTTTGGTGACTCCACAATATTAAGTTACAGATTCCAAATTCTAAAACACTTCAGAAAACAAAACAGTTTTTCATTTGGTCAATTCACTTGACTTGACTCTCACAAAACATTCACCCCACCTGTCTTTCTTGGCCCCTTGTGCAACCTTCAGAGCTTTCCCTAGAACTTCCTGCTCTTTCCAGGCAAGGTCACTTGTTTCTCCTCTGAACTTCAATACCACTTCAAGTTAGAATTTGGCTGTATGTGAAGAAAAGTATTAAAATACTCCTTGCCCACCTACTTTTACCTACATCATTTGATTCAGAAATCATCTATATTGCTCTCCTCAGAGATAAAAGCCAAATAAATCCAAATCCTAAATTTGTCAGTGTGGTGGGTTGAATATGCTTTGCCCATGTGAAATGGCACAGTTAGGATGTATGGCCTTATTGGGGGAGGTGTAGCCTGGTTGGAGGGGGTGTGTCACTTGAGGGTGGGCTTTGAGGCTCCTATGCTTAACCTCCAACAAGTACAGAAAGGACCCTCCTCCTAACTGCTTGGAAAAGAGAGTTCTCTTTTGACTGCCTTCTTAGAATTCTTCATTCCTCAAATACCATATCTGCCTGCCCACTGCCACGCTTCCCACCATAATGATTATGGATGGAATCTTTGAAAACACAAGCCAGCTTATAAACACTTAAATGTTTTTCTGAAAAGGAAAGTATATGAAAGTATATGGTGCCCCCAACACATATACAGCAGAAGACTGCTGGGCCTGTGTTCAGTCAGAGAAGATACACATAACCCTCAAGAAACTGGAGGCCCTAGGGAGTTTAGAGGTCTGGTAGGGTAGGGGATGGGGAGTGGGTACATCCTCATGGAAACAGTTGGGCTGACAGGAGGTATGGGATGTGGAACAGTTGAAAGAAAGAAAGAAAGAAAGAAAGAGAGAGAGAGAGAGAGAGAGAGAGAGAGAGAGAGAGAGAGAGAGAGAAAGAAAGAAAGAAAGAAAGAAAGAAAGAAAGAAAGAAAGAAAGAAAGAAAGAAAGAAAGAGGAAAAAAGACATTAAGAGCTTGAATACTGAGGGATAATTTTGGTGAACTCAAATTCACACAGGTAGACACACTTCCCCCTAAAGGAACAGTTGCTCAAAGATAATATAGAAAATGATAAATGAGTAAGGTGAGTGCTATATAGAATTAATCCTTATATTGTCACTATGTACTAACATGACATCTAAGGGTTGATTGCATTTGGATATTTGATTTTCTCTGTTGTTATGAAAAACAAATGGAAATTTTTGTTGTCTCCTGCAAGTCTCAGAGACCCAATCCCACCCCAGCACCTGCCCACTGTGATTTCTATTCTCTCTCCCCTCCTCAATGATACATTTTCTTAAGCAATCTAGCTGATGTCTAACTGATCGGGACTTTATTTATTAATGGAGTCCCCTTAAATAAAGAAATCTATTTTGTCTCATTTTTTCCCACTACTCTCAACTCATTATGTCCCCCATAGTGGGGAAAAGCCGTCTTTGCAATAGAAAGCCAGCTTTCAAACACTTTGTTCCTGTCTTTATGTTTCTTTATCATCTATGTCATATTCCTCTACCACAATGCTCTCATTTCTGTCATAGTTTATTCTATCATCTCTGGTCAGAATGACACCAAGGTGAAGTAGCTTAGTTTATAGACCATGAAATTTTGATGACAGTTAAGTTAGTTTTGCATGAAGAGCAAGGAGCCAAAGCTACACAAGTCATTCATAAAAATCAGCTTTGCAAGCAGGTTAGAGTTGAGTTTAACTGGGCCTAGCACTTTGCTTGGGATTATTACAAAATGATTTTTCATAGCATACCACCTGTTTATAACAGTGTTATTCCTTCCAAAAGCTTCATACTTAAAAATGGCAACATTTGTATGATTTATTTATTTATTCAGTTATTGAAAATACAATATTGCTACTTAAAATGAGTTAGTTCTAACTAGATAATGAAGCCGGTGAGAATCTTGGGTTTTCTTTTCACAAAAATCATATTTTTTTTCTAACACTTACAATCTCATCAATTTCTGAAAGTCCAACAGAACAACTTAGTAGTTCAAACATAGTTGTTATTGAGATGTAGACAAGTTTATAATCATTTGTTCACTCACTTATTCACTCATTTGTTCACAAAAATTTTGTAGATGCAATAGTTAGTGAATGAAATTCTGAGCCCTCAGAAAACAAAACCTTTTATTACATATATCCTGCTTCATACAAATTGCCCCAAAATCTACTAGCTTAAACAAAACAAGCAAACAGAAAACCAAATCAGGCACTGTCATGCAGTATTTAAGAATGAGGAGTTCACGAACATATCAGCTACCTGGTTCTGAATCAAGAGCACTAGGATCAAGATATCAGACAAGACTAAAGTCTATGTTGGATTGCCTCCAATCCCGGTTATGCCGTATTTTCACATCTACCTATAATTAGCATTATCATTTTCAAAGGTGTTTTAGATTGTACATTACATTCATGACTGAACAAATTAAGAAAATATATCTATAACAGACCTGTTCTAATATGAAACTCACCTAGTTTTTCCATACTATATCCTGTAGATGCTCACTTCCTCCAACCCTAATACAATACAGAGTACCTTTCTATCCTTTATCTCTGAGTTATCTCTTCAATGTGATATTATTCCACATTTTCCTAATAGTTTTTCTCTTGAATTAATTATCCCAAATTAAGTTATTTTGTTATAACCAGATAACCCCAAAAGAAGTGTATATTTGGTACATAAAAAGGAGAATCAGAATGCTGAAAATAGTAACAACAATGGTACTTAGGAATTACTACTTATAGTCCATAATAAATAATGTTGTCTATTAGGACACACTTTGCAAAGAAGGGGACATGCAATACTTTAATGAACAGAAGAATGAAAACACATAGGGCATATGGTAAGCTTGAAAGAGATATAATATTACAGATGATTCTTGGAATTCTAGGTTATTCAAGGTCTGTGTGATGAGTCTATTTTTTTCTCTTTATTAGATATTTTCTTCATTTACATTTCACATGTTATCCAGAAATTTTCCCTTACCCTCCCGCGTCCCCGCCCTGCTCCCCTACCCACCCCCTCCCACGTAATGGCCCTGGCATTCCCTGATGAGTCTATTAATTGCAACTGGTAGCACCAGAAGAGCAGTCTCCACTAAATACAGTGTAAACTTTGTAAACTATAAATTGCTTTTGGTGGGGTGCTCAATTTGTTTCACTGCTCTACATGTCTGGTTTATTTCCAGTACCATATTGTTTTTGTTGCCATACATATGAAAATATCTTGAACTCTGGAATGGCAATCCCTCCAGTATCATTCGTTTTGTTGTGGATCACTTTGTATATTTGAAGTAAATTCTGGTTCAATATGAGATTCTTTTATACTTATATGAAGAATGTTGTGGTCTAGTTTCCACAGTACCAGAAAACACTGTGCTACCTGGCAAAGGAGAAAATATTTAATAGTCCTACTAAGTTTTGATGCCTCTGAACCAGAGCAAAAATCAACCTGCCAGGATATCCATAAGATGCAGTATGCGGTACTCACATATTGGTGGTAGCCAACAGCTGTCAAATTGAATTTATGACACATTCAACAAGAGGAAAACTATAACTGATACTGGAAATATAATAAGTCTCCTGAGAACAGTGAGTTTATGGATCTTAGAAGTGACTACTGCTGCCACATTGCTAGACCAGCATAAATCCTATCTACATTCTAAATCTTATCATTCTACCTGCTGATAAATGTAGCTATTACCCCATCATTAAAGAAACGTCTCTCTACAGAAAATGGCAACCACCACAAAAAAAACAATCAAACAAAACAAAACAAAACAAAACAAACAACTAAATACAGTGCCAATGTCAAAGGATTGTAAGAATTCCAGCTGCGATCTATATGTCTGTATCACAGCTCCTGCATATAGGGCTCTAGAGTCATTGTGGGGGCAGAAATATTTTAAGACAGGGTATCAGGAAGTATGCTGTGGAACAATTTATCATAGAAAGATGAACAATGACACTATTAATAGACATGCTAACAGTAAACAGGAAAAATATCACAGGGTCATACACCTGAACAAGGAACTATATCAACTGATTGCAGAGAGGGGGGGGAGGGGGCAGAGAGAGACAGACAGACAGAGACACAGAGAGAGTGACAGAGAGAGACAGAAATACAGAGAGAGGGAGACAGAGAAGAATATCTCTCAGATATGAACTCCCTAACTGACTTCTCATATACAAGTTGTTAACCATAAAACCATATACACATCACTAACAATGGCTCACTCAAAAGCTTTTATTTGCATATTTGTACATATATATATATATATATATATATATATATATATATATATATATGTAAAAATAATAATAAAGGAAGAAGAGTTTGAGTGTGAGGAGAGAGAATGGATAGAGTTGTGGGGAAGACTTGGGAGGGGAAGGAGGTAGAATAGGGAATCGGTAAAGTATAGTAATTATTTTTAATTAAAATGTATAAGGTTGAAAATGGAAGTATAAAAAGTAACATACATTGGCAAAGAGATTTCTTTAAAGCCAAATGTCTAGATGCTTCATGATTCCATTTGTTTTTCAATAAGTACAGCAATCTTTCATATGACTACAGGAAAAGCTAATACGTTCAAGCATATGTGATTATAGCAAAGAATATGAAATTCATCTCCTGAACCTGGAGTGGATTTCAATCTATTTCAAAATTATGCCCAATGAGTCAGCCATTTTAAAATTAGATATACTGGATAATAGCAGTATTGAACTAAATGGCCTAAATCCAAGAAACTCTAAATATAAACTACATAACCTCTAAGCCAGTATCATTCATAATATAGAAAATGGAAGTAAAATGGAGCTCTCATCTGCATACAAGGTAGTCATATTACATTGTCAGCAAAATGATAATAAGATATGTATTCAGTACAAAGGCTCAGTATAAAAAGAAATAAAAATATAACACATATAAAAATATAGTTTCTAAGTGAAACTCAAAATATTATTTAGAGAAAACTTAAAAGGATATATAAAAATAAGAATATAAGTGAAACTTTTGGGAAAGTATGAGTAATTATCCTCTATTTTGTATAATTTTTAAAGTACTACTACATTATATAACAATGAATGATCAACGGTTTGGGAGCAATATTTTTGTGTATCATAGTATTTTATTGTTCACAATGAAAGAAACTCTGTCATTCAACTATCTTCTGAACATTTGTTTTCATTTTAATTAAGGAGAGAGAGAGAAAGAGAGAGAGAAAGAAAGGTCCTATGATAGTCTAATGCCAAGTAATTGTCAGTTCTGCATTTGTGGGAAATGCTCTGAGTAAAGGCCAATGATGAATTGGCCTAGCTCAGAGAGTAATGACATTACTGAGTGAACTACCATGTTACTTTCCACATGCAATGTGTGCCAGAAATAGAAATGTGGAGAGACAGAGTAGGGCATTTCTACTTCTATTACCAAAAGTATCAAGTATTGGTGACAGTTTATAATCAGTTAGATTTTGTTAACTTTCAGTAAAGATGACCTAAGAATACTGGAGTTTGAATAGTACAAATCATTCAAATTGATGAATGAAGGCTTGACACAGTGGGTTCTTTGTGGGAGGACAGGAAACAATATAAGTCATAATTTTTAAAATGTAAATTTTAGAGCTCACATATACTTCACATGATATAATGTACACAATTATACACATGGCACATCAGCAAAACTAAATGTATTACTCCCCACATTTAATATTTAATGTGCAAAGGCAGATGCAATCCTAATTTGGAACCCACCAACTTCTATTTCATAAAATTGAGGACTAAATTTTACAGAGACTACTTTATAGTAAATGTCAAAAAAAATACCCTTTATTTTTTCCACATGAATGTCGACTGAGACATCTTTTAAAGCTTTATTTATTTATATTATGTTTTTGAGCACACCATTACTCTCTTCAGAAACATCAGATCCCATTACAGATAGTTGTGAGTCACCATATGGTTGCTGAGAATTGAACTCAGGACTTCTGGAAGAGCAGTCAGTGCTCTTAACCGCTGAGTTATCTCTCCAGCCCTTGACTGGAACATTTAAGGAACTAAGGCAAGCATTACTTTTCATACTTTAACATATAAGAGAAAAACAATTTAATTGACTGCCATCTGACTACAATGTGTAATAACCCAAACTCAAACTCAGGAGTTACAAGATCATTGATTCTTCTTCTTCTTCTTCTTCTTCTTCTTCTTCTTCTTCTTCTTCTTCTTCTTCTTCTTCTTCTTCTTCTTCTTCTTCTTTTTACTTTTTGTTTTTTAAGAACTAATGGTAGGGATGAATCAAAGACCACAACAATATGTAGTAACAAAACAAGAGTGGATTTAGAATCTAATTTAGCACTCAACACCTTTCACTTGGAAGTAATATTTTTGTTNTTCTTTCTTCTTCTTTTTCTTCTTCTTCTTCTTCTTCTTCTTCTTCTTCTTCTTCTTCTTCTTCTTCTTCTTCTTCTTCTTCTTCTTCTTCTTCTTCTTCTTCTTCTTCTTCTTCTCCTTCTTCTTCTTCTTCTTCTTCTCCTTCTCCTCCTCCTCCTCCTCCTCCTCCTCCTCCTTCTTCTTCTTCTTCTTCTTCTTCTTCTTCTTCTTCTTCTTCTTCTTTGTTTTTTTTTAGATTTTTTATTAGATCTTTGAAACTTATTTGGAAGAGCATTATCATTATAAGATTCCAGCTGTACTCAAGTGCAAAGACAAAACAGTGAGGTATTTTACCCAAAAATGGGTGATAAACAGAATAAAACAACTGAGTCTCTATATCTTCATCAGAAAAAAAATGAAATCTTTATTTACAGCTCATAGGAAAAGATAAACAAGATAAAACTTGATTTTAGGAAATGGGGAATCATTAGTCTTTACATTTCCAGCTTACCACTTTTAGAAACTTTTATCCTCCTAACTTGAGTTACTACCTTCACCTAGGTTGTTAGTACAGATGTAGTCTCATAAATTTTACACTGTGCTTGCATTCCCCAGAAATGATCACTTTCCCTAACAGGGCAAGTATATGATGCATCTCTATGTTTATAATATTTAGATTTATGGAGAAGCTTGGGGATTAGTTGGACTTCAGAATTTTTAATTCATTTGGTATTAGCCTTTCCTAATAGCAAAGAATATGACTACTACATTTAGAATTTACTGAGACTCATATAGATACTATGCATATCTCATACACATATATAACTTCTAATACATAATCTCATTAAGATTCTTAGTTCTATCTTATTTTCCCAATAATTATTGAATTTCAAAAGTCCTTGGGGCATATGTCTGGCAACCCATTTTAAAGCAATAATGATTTCATGGTTCATTCAGTTTTCCACCTGTTCAGTACAGGATTAAGGACCCCAAGCATATAATTCTTTTTCATAATCAGTATAAGTCTTTTTATTAATTTAATAGTTTTAACTTTTATAAAAATTTCATACATAAACATCATATATATATATATATATATATATATATATATATATATATATATCCTTCTCCTTCCTATTCTCCCTCCAACTCTTCTTGTGTACCTCAAATCAATCTAATTATATATATATATATATATATATATATATATATATATATATATTACATATATACAAATGTATACATATGTATATATATATATACACACATACATATATATATGTGTGTGTGTGTATATACATGTGTGTGTGAGAGAGAAATTGAGACAGAGAGAGAGAGAGTGTGTGTGTGTGTGTATGTGTGTGTGTGTGTGAGAGAGAGAGAGAGAGAGAGAGAGAGAGAGAGAGAGAGAGAGAGGTGCTGCTAAGGGGACTGGGACCCTTTTGGAAGAAGTTTCAGATTAATTTTTTTCTCATCTATCTTCATTTTCATTGCTGCTATGCTTGGACAGTCAACCAGTGGAAGTCAATACATAAAATGCAGCAGACTGAGGAGAATCAAAGGAACATTCAGCCAAAATTACTGAATGGAATTTCACTGAAGCTTACCTTAGAGTTGAAGGCACCCATGTGTGAATGAACCAGTAGATTTCTTCAACATATACGCCAGGAGAAATAAGATTTCCTGTGATATATTTTTGATTCATCCCAAATGATATGGGGCCCAAAGCAAACATTGTTTTATGTTGGTCCCACATTCCTCATGCATTGAGAAGTTGTTTTTATTAAATCAAGGGCATCTGTTCCATCTGTCACTCTCTATAAGTAAAAAATAAATAGAGAAAAGACACATGGTTATTGAGTGTACTATTTTACAGCTGACAACAAAATCTAGACCAAAATATTCTTGACTCTCCTGTCTTGAGAATTTCCTTCCCCTGGCTCACATTTTTGCCTGTTAGAACATCTATGAAATAGAGATGCGTTTTATAAAAATGTCACCTTAATTTTGCAATAATTTGAATACACAATTACTCTTCCATCTAAGAAAAATAATCCATTTTATAAAAGTAATTATCAACTAGATAAAGTGATTTCAATTTTAGAATCCATAATGGGAACTGGCTGAACCATAATTAATGCTTTCTAGTGTATTTTAAAGGTGTGTCTCCAATCATATCCAAAAGCCAAATTGTACAACTAGCTTTGCAGATCTCAATATCAAACACGTGGCATAGACCCAGGAGTCCCCATCACTATTCATACCAGTCTCTCCAGAAATACTCTTTGTTCTACTGCAACCAACTTACTGGAGCCACTCCATTCACCATACCCTAAGACCTTGCCTCTCAGGTTAGAGAGGATTACCTTATATCTTTCCTGTAGCCCCTCTCAGCCTTTTATCCAAGCCCATCTCTTTTCCTCTGCCATGTTCTGATCTGCAGAACTGCTCTTTACCAGGTAACACAACACTTTCCTAAGATTCAGAGAGGGCAACAACAACAATAACAAAAACAAGGAATGAAATAGCCACTCAAGAAAGACAATGTAAGACATCAACACCTAGAATTTCCTCAGTCATCATAATTCCAGATACTTAGACACCAGCACAAAAATACAAACATTAACAAACATGATAATATGTCTCTAGAAGAACCTATTACAGTAGTCCCTGAGATATGCAATAAAGATGAAGAACAGTAAAATTACTTCCAAATAGCAATTATGAATGTGTTAGAGGACCTTAAAGAGATGAGTATATCTCCTAATGAAGATCTTGAAAATGCTCACAATTGAATGGGGTGATGAAAACAATTCATGACATGAAAGTAGAATTGAACAAAGAGATAGAACCACTAAAGAAAATCCAAACTGTAATGAAAGAGGAAATGAAAAAATTAAGAAGATCAAACAAAAACCTCAGAGGTAAGCCTTACCAATAGAGTGTAAGACGTGGAAGAGAGAATCTCATGTGTTCAGGACAAAATGGAAGAAATGGGTAACTCAAACAATGTTATATCTAAAACAATAATTAGGCACAAAACATACAGGCAATCTGTTATACTATGAAAAGACCGAATCTATGAATAATAAAAAAGTTTCAGATGAAAAGAAAAGGTCAAAGGCACAAAAACATTTTGAATAAAATCATAAAAGAAATTTCCCTAACCTAAAGAAAAAGTTGTCTATCAAGGTACAAAAATAATACAGAACACCAAATACACAAAACCAGAAAAAAAATTCCCCATGATACATAATAATCAAAACAATAAATGCACAGACCAAATAAAGGAGATGTAAAACTATTAGGGAAATAGAACAATTCCAATAATAAAGGCAGACCATATAGGATAATATGTGACTTTTCAAGGAGATTATTAAAGCCAGAGGGGCCTGGATATATATTGTATAATCTTCAACAGACCACAGATGCCAGCCCAAACTACTAGCCCCAACACAACTATGAATTACAATCAACGAAGAAAGAAAAGCATCCCACAATAAGACCAAATTTGCACAATTTCTATCTACAAATCCAGATATACAGAGGCACTAGAGAACTTCAGTCTGAAGAGGTTAACCATATCTGAGAATACACAGGGAATGAACGATCCAAGACCAGTAAATCAAAAGGAGAGCACATTATAACAAGAAAATCACAGGAATCAAATTATTTTAAATTCAATATTAATGGTTCCAAGACTCCAATAAAGAGACAAATTGGACAAACAGATTGGATTTAAATATGGACTATATATTTATGCTGCATCCAAGAAACACATCACAATCAAGAATAGATTTTACCTCAGGGTAAAAGATTGGAAAATATATGCCAAGAAAATAGACCCAATAAGTAAGAAGATGTAGCCATTTTAATATCCAGGAAAATAAGCATTAAACCAAAACTAACCTGAAAAGCTACATACTTTTACACTCAGGATACTACATACTCATCAAAAAGTCAGCTAAGAGGATATTGCAACACTAGATATATGCAGAAAACACAAGGGTACACAAGCACGTTTTATGGTAAAAAAAAAAGTCACATATTAAGCCTTATACAGTGATGATGGATGAATTCAGTATCCAATTGTTTCCAATAATCAGGCCATACAGACAAAAAACTAAACAGAAAAATGCCAGAGTTAAATAATGCAAAGAATAAATGATACAGAGAGCTAGTTCTTTGAGAAAAATCTGTAAGACTAGAAAAACCTTATTCAAATTACTGAAAAACAGAAACAAAATCCAAATTAGAAAAATTGGAGAGGAAAGAGAGGGCATTACAACAGACAGTGGGGACATTCAGAGAATCATAAGGACATATTTTAAGAATCTATGTTCTGGGTCTTCAATTCTATTCCATTGATCTATGTGTCTGTCTCTGTACCAATACCATGCTTTTTTTTAATCACTATTGCTCTGTAGTAAAGCTTGAGGTCAGGGATGGTGATTCCCAGCTATTCTTTTATTGTTAAGAATTTTGCTATTCTTTTTTTTTTTTTTTTTTTTTTTTGTCTTTCAAGATGAATTTAAGAATTGCTCTTTCCATGTTTTGAAGAATTGTGTTGGGATTTTGATGGGGATTGCATTGAATCTATAGATTGCCTTTGGTAGGATGTCCATTTTTACTGTTAATTCTGCCAATCCATGAGCATGGGAGATCTCTCCATTTTTTTAGATCTTCAATTTCTTTCTTGAGGGACTTGAAGTTATTGTCATACAGGATTTTCACTTGTTTGGTTAGAGTTAACTCAAGATATTTTATATTATTTGTGGCTATTGTGAAAGGAGTTGTTTCCCTAATTTCTTTCTCAGCCTGTTTATCCTTTGTATGAAGAAAGGCTACTGATTTTTTTGAGTTAATTTTATATTCGGCCACTTTGCTGAAGTTGTTTATCAGCTAGAAAAGTTCACTAGTAGAATTTTGGGGGTCGCTTATGTACACTATCATATCATCTGCAAATATTTGATACATTTATTTCTTCTTTACCAGTTTGTATCCTCTTGATCTTTTATGGTCACTTTTGCTTTGACAATGATGCCAAAAACATACAATGGAAAAAAGAAACCATCTTCAATAAATGGTGCTGAATCGCTTCTCAGCCTTTTGGCTAAGATCAAGTGTAATAAATGGTGCTGGTCTAACTGGCTGTCTGTATGTAGAAGAATGAAAATGGACCCATATTTGTCACTTTATTCAAAGCTCAAGTCCAAGTGGATCAAGACTTCAACATAAAACCAGATACACTGAATCTAATAGAAGAGAAAGTGAGAAAGAGCCTTGAACTCATTGCCACAGGGGGAAATTTCCTAAACAGAAATTGAATGGCTCATGCTTTAAAGATCAAGAATTCATAAATGAGACCTCATGAAACTGGAAAAATTCTATAAGGCAAAGGCCATAGTCAATAAGACAAATTGGCAACCTACAGATTGAGAAAATATCTTCACTAACCCCATATCCTATAGAGGATAACATCTAAAAAAAAAAAAAAAAAAATCAACCAGGCATGGTGGTACATGCCTTTAATCCCAGCACTTGGGAGGCAGAGGCAGGTAGATTTCTGAGTTTGAAGCCAGCCTGGTCTACAGAGTGAGTTCCAGGACAGCCAAGGCTACACAGAGAAACCCTGTCTCGAAAAACCAAACCAAGACTTCTTGACTGCTCAAGAAGTCAATCACCAAAAATCCAAACAACCCAATCAAAATATGGAGGATAGAACTAAACTGAGAATTCACAACAGAGGAATATCAAATGGCTGAGAAGCAGCTAAAGAAATGATCATAGTCCTTAGTGATCAGAGAAATGCAAATTAAAATGACCATGAGATTACACCTTACACCAATCAGAATGGCTAAGTTCAAAACCTGAGGTGACAACACAGGTTGGAGAGGATGGGGAGAAAGAGGAGCACTCCTCCATTGCTGGTGGGTTTGCAAACTGGTACAACCACTAGGAAATCAATCTGGAGATTTTGCAGAAAATTGGAAATAGATCTACCTGAAGATCCAGCTATACCACTCTTGGGAATACATCCAACAGATATCTCACCGCGCCACAGGGGCAGGTGTTGCACTATGATCATAGAGGCCTTATTTGTGATAGCCAGAGCTGGAAACAACCTAGATATCCCATGGCAGAAGAATGGAAACATAAAATGTGGTTCATTTACATAATGGAATACTACTCAGCTATTAAGAATGAGGACACCTTGCGTTTTTCAGGCAAATGGATGGAACTAGAAAATATCATCCTAAGTGAAGTAACTCAGACCCAAAAGGACGTTGCATGGTAAGTACTCACTAATACATGAATATTAGCCAAAAAAAGTCCAGATATCCAAGATACAATTTACAGAATTCAAAAATCTCAAAAAGCTGAAGTGTCGAAATGAGGATGCCTCAGTCCCACTTAGGAGAGAGAAGGAAGCAATCACAAGTGGGGACGAAGGGAGGGACCTGGGAGGGAAAGTGGACAGGGTGGGTAGAGGGGAACCTGATCTGGTATTGGGTGAGGGAAAAGGACTGAAGCCCTGAGAGCCAGCAGAAAGAATGTAAACAGGCAACCTCTAGATATAGGAGGTTGAGGGACCCTCCAGAATGCACCAGAGACTTGGGAGGTGAGAGACTCTCAGGACTCAAAGGAAGGGATCTTAGATGAAATGCTCCACAGTTGGGACAGGGAACTTATAGAGACCACCTCCAGCTGGAAGACAGGATATCAAGATAGGGATGGAGATGTCATTCCACTGTCACATCTCTGAGCCATATTTGTCTCTGTCTGAAAGAATTATGGGATGGAAATGGAGAGGAACCAGAAGAAAAGAAGGTCCAGTGGCGGAACTAAAGTGGGATCCAGCTTAAGGGAAGGTCCCAAGGCCTGACACTATTACTGAGGCAATGGAACACTCACAAAAAGGAATCTATCATGACTGCACTCTGAAAGACCCAACAAGCAGCTGAAGAGTCAGATGCAGATATTTGCACCCAGCCAATAGACAGAAGCAGCTGACCCCTGTCATTGAATTAGGGAAGGCTGAAAGAAGCTGAGGAGGAGGAGATGATGCTGTAAGAGGACCAGCAGTCTCAATTACTCTAGATCCCTGAGATCTCTCAAACACTGGACCACCAAAGAGGCAGCATACACCAGCTAATATGAGGCCCCCAACACACCTACAGTAGAGGACTTCCGGGTCTGTGTTCATTCAGAGTTGATGCACCTAACCCCCTCAAGAGACTGAAGGCCCCGGGGAGTTTAGAGGTCAGGTGGGGTGGGGGTGGAAACATCCATATGGAGACAGGGATGTGGGGAGGAGGTATGGGATGTGAAACAGTTGGAGGATGGATGGTGCAGGGAGAGAATAAAATATGGAGTGTAAAAATAATCACCAACTGAAAAGTCTAAAACAAATGGATGAATTTACTGATATGTATGGCCTATCAAAGTTAAATCAAGATCAATAAGCAATTTTAACAGAACCCCATTGAAATTGAAGTAGTAACAACTCTCCCAAGCCAATCATCATCATCATCATCATCATCATCATCATCATCATCATCATCATCCAGGGCTAGATGGATTCAGTATAGAATTCAACCAATCCTTCAAAGAAGAATGAATGTCATTACTCCTCAAATCATTCCTCAGAGTAAAAACTGAGAGAACACTGCTTCATTCCATATACAGGGCCACAATTACTGATGTATAACCAGAAACAGATTCACAAAAGATTACAGACAAATATCCTTTATAAAGCTAGATGATATTTTTCAAAAAATACTTGCAAATGAAATTCAAGAACATATCAAAAAGCTTAACCAAGTTGATCAAGTAGGTTACATCCCAGAGATGCAGGAATGGTTTGATATACACAAACTGATAAACATAATCCACCAAATAAACAGATGGAAAGACAACTCTTCATGACAAAAGTCTTAGGTATATATATGTGTGTGTGTGTGTGTGTGTGTGTGTGTGTGTGTGTGTGTGTGTGTGTATGATTCATTAAATAGGATTAGGATTTTTATCTTTTATATAGTACCTTTTACAACACCTCAAGATCCCAATATTTAGAGCGTTCTGGAAGAAATCTACTGTTGGCATAGCTCCTAAAGTTTCAGTCAACTATTTGGATAATATTCACAACATGAGTTTATGTTAGTGTCTTGCGCGCGTGCACACATACACACACACACACACACACACACACACATCTTCCTGATCCAATAAGGATTCCTTTCAATCTGTTGCTGCTCTGTTGCCTTTGTCTGTTTGTGTGCTATGGGTAAAAACATTTATTTCCCTCAGTTTAAGAGAGGTATTTTGATACCCATAAAATCAACAGAAAAGTGTGAACTCATGAGCAGTTTTTCACAGACAACCTCTGTATTTGTACAATGAAGTAACTTGACAACAAATATGCTCTGATATAAAAATACCATAGTGAGGCTAATTACAAGTTTGTAAAAGTCTTCAGCTTCATTTTAGTTAAATGAATGGAACACTGTCAATGCTTCAGTTGTTTAAAGACTCCTCAGAATTGCTTACAGCCTTAAGCCACTGTTTACAACTCTTCAGGCATGCAATGAGACACACTAACTCAGCCATGGGACTGAATCTATGAGTTCCCGTGGTTGACTAGGATTTAATGCATTTGCTTTTTCTTTGGAAAGGCCTAATTATGTAACCATAGTCAAAACATTCACTTCTTAGCATTTCTAAATTGAAATATTCATGGAAGAAAAAAATCGAAGTTAAAATCCATCTTTTTATATAAAGATTTATTCTTTGAAGATATACTCCATTAATTGCTAGCATACAGATGGTTTCTTTGTCCTATTACTATCAATAACAAAATAATTTGATAAAAATATTAGCATAAAGTGATATAACAAAGTTTAAAAAGAGAAGGATTAAGAAGTGGATGTTAAAATACTGCTAACTTGTTTGAAATTTAAGTTACAGGTATTTCAAAGAAAGTGTTTTGCAGGTGAAGCTATAAAATCAGCCATCCTTTAAGACCTCTGTGAAGTATCAATATAAGACATCATTTAAAAACAACAATAAAGATGAATCTTAACACATTATTGGTTGAGGACAAACAAAAACAAAGGCTTTAAAAGGACCATGTTTTGGGGAATAAAATAAAACACCATAATCACAAAATATTAAAATGCAGGAACTGGGGAATGGGTAGTTGTGGTTGTGGTGGAGCACACTTACAATCCTAGCACTAGAAAGTCAAAGGCAGGAAGATCAAGAATCCTTATCTACACACATAGTTTGGGGCCAGCCCTGTTACTCAAGGCCTTGTTAAAAATAAACTGAAAGTGGATGATATTTATGAAATATATTACATATTATATTTCTATTAAAAGACCTAACTTGACACAAACTATTAGCATCAATGCAGAAAGTTTAAACAAAGTGTTTCTAGGTTTGTCTAGTGTTTATCAAGAAATAAATCAAATTAGTGTCTTTGATCAATAAGGTTCATTAGGAAGTATATCATACAAAATGGCAATAATTGTATAAAGGAACTTTTTTCCATGTATAATACATGGAAAAAATATAATAATATAATACAGCCATAAAGCACATATACAAATGTTGGACTCCGACCACTTTTATTAAACAGATGAATTCCCAAATATCTGTGCAAGCATTTTATTGTTAATGCAATCCCACGGAACCATAGCACATTAAACTTTGGAATTCATATTATATTTCTAAGCTTAATGAAAACTAAAGAGAAATTCCCTTTTACTTGCTTTAACTCTGCCATAAAATTAGCCAGAGTAGAAAAATAAGTAAGAGGAGAGTAATAAATCACTATCTGTCAAATTGAAAAGCAAGCATGAAAATTGGTCTAAGATCAAAGAAAGATTCCTCCCTAAGGTAAAAGAATGTTTTCTTACATCTTTATAAATAAAGTTTTGTCAAGCTATGAGAGAAATATACTCTTATAAATAGAGGTAGTTAGGGAGCCAGCCCTATGATACTCCAAGGTAATGTATTTTGACACAAAAAATAGTATTCCTCCTGAGACTGGTATATAATTGCTAATCATCCCAGATGTTGTGAATCTAAACCCATCAGTGACAGAAATAAATCTGGGAGTTCTGATATGTGCCACACTATTACAGTTCCAGTGACTTCACACGAATGGAACATTCAAACTGCTAAGTAGCATAATTAGTTACCGATAAGTATATGACATTAATCATTCCTGAGCTAAATCCGTGGAACGAATATTGAAAATGTTCCTGATCATTCATATATATATATATATATATATATATATATATATATATATATATATATATATATATATATGGGATTAAACTGGCACTCAGCTTGTGAGCATTCAGGCATTGACAATGCATAGTACTTCTTAATACCTAGAATTGATATTCTACTACATAATTTTTAAAATGAATTATTACCCTACCATCACTTTGCAATTTATCAAATCTTTCTCAAATAAGACATCTAATTTTATATTCAAAACAATTGGATTTTTTTTTAGCTATGTCTTGAAATAACACAACAGTCCTTTTACCACAGAATGCGATATTCTCTTTAAAAGTAATTGTAAAACAGGTGATTTTTCTTTGGAAATATTATTTGGCACATTTTAATGTTTTTACTCACCTCAGGAAACATAGCCTGCAAATCTCCCAAGGATCCTTCAACCTACAACTTCAGTCAAGGCATGTTTATTTAAAATGTAACTGGTCATTTCTCTTCCATGATATCTCCAGAAAAAGTACTCCTTCTATAACGTGTTTTGTTAGACTTGGTATCTAAAGTACCTATTCTTTATAATCAGGCATAGCCCAAGTATTAACCAAGAACAGTGCTTTTCAGATATATCTACTAGGACTGGGCTCAAAAACTCTGTGTTTTGAATGATTGCAGTTTTTCTGTTGTAGTTGTTTATTTGTGGGTTAAACAGCAGGCGGATTTCTGAGTTCGAGGCCAGCCTGGTCTACAAAGTGAGTTTCAGGACAGCCAGGGCTATACAGAGAAACCCTGTCTCGAAAAACCAAAAAAAAAAAAAAAAAAAAAAAAAAAGAAGTGTTTAGATGTATGTTAGGAATTATGCTGGGTTAGTTAAATGCTGGTTGTAGACTCTTCTCCAAGGTTTATGACTTCACTAATACTGAGTACTTGCTTTCCAGTAGACATGGTTTCCCTCTTGTTGAGTGGGTGTGTCTTTCTTCCACACTCCTTTACCCTTTCAACCCCCTAACATAACATAGGAGAGAAAAACAGGATAGAAAGGACAGGGGACACAGCTATTATTAGACTACTTCCTGCTGGTTAGGGGTATTGATTTCCTTGGGGCAAGTTTGATCTTTGCAGTCAGGCTACCTAATTTCATTTTTCTTTTTGTGCACTACTACTTAACAAACTGCAAACAATAGCAACCACTGAAAAACCCACCATGCCTCTTGGGGCCCTAGCAATTACATATCCTTTTGAAATTTCCTAGAATTTCAAATGTCACACAAGCCCAGAAACTATCTGTAGCTGGCAAAACCATGCCTCTATTAGAGCACGAGGGAAATCATGAGCAGCTTCTGTAGACAGTCTGAAACAGCCCTGGGATAAAAAGGAAAACACATTCCTTTTTTCTGTGTTTTCTAAGAACCCAAAATTCTCACTGCAGGTACCTTTTTACTTTCTTTGTTTTTACAGTTTCTCCAGGATACATATTGACATCTGAAGATCTGGAGCTAGAAGCATCCAGTGAGAAAGAACATGTGACATTTGTCTTTCTAGTCTGGGTTACTTGACTAAATATGATTTATTTTTTAGTGCCATCAATTTTCTTTCAAACTTCCTGATTTTATTTTTCTTCAGAGTTAAATAGAATTCTATTGTATATACATACTACATTTTTGTTATCTATTCATCAGTGGTAGGATATTTAGGTTGTTCTATTTTTTTTATTTATTGTATATAGAGCAACAGTAAACATGGCTGAGAAACTATCTGTTGAGTTGACTATAGGAGATTCCTTTGGACATACACAAGGGAGTGATATAACTGATCATTCAATAGACCCATTTCTGGCATTTTAAGAATACACTGATCAGATTACATGTACAGCTAGATTCTGTTACACCTCAACCTCCCCTACTCCAGCAATAATCCCTACCTACATTTTTAATATAAAATTAAGTTGTTCAAATTTTATATTTAGGTCTGTGGTCATTTGAGTAGGCTTTGCTCTAGGAAAGTGGCATGCACTATTAGGAGATGGGGACTTGTTGGAGGAAATGTGTCACTTCATAGGTGGGTTCTGAGTATTTCTAGTGCTCAAGCTCTGTCCAGTGTCTTCTCTTGTCTTCAGATCACATTATTGAACTCTTATTTTTTTTTTTTTTTGCTTTTAATATTTTTATTAGATATTTTCTTAATTTACATTTCAAATGCTATCCCAAAAGTTCCCTCTACCTTCCCCCAACCCTGCTCCCCTATCCACCCACTCCTACTTCTTGGCCCTGGCATTCCACTGTACTGGGGCATATAAAGTTTGCTAGATCAAGGGGGCCCTTTCCCAATGATGGCCGACTAGGTCATCTTCTGTTACATATGCAGCTAAAGACACGAGCTCTGGGGGCTCTGGTTAGTTCATATTGTTGTTCCTCTTATAGGGTTGCAGACCCCTTCAGCTCCTGGGGTACTTTCTCTAGCTCCTCTATTAGGGGCCCTGTTTTCCATCATATAGATGACTGTGAGCATCCACTTCTGTATTTGCCAGGCACTGGCATAGCCTCATATGAGACAACTCCTGCAGCACCAAGTCTACCTGCAGGATGCCATGCTTCTCACTTCCCACCATAACAATGGACTGAACCTTTGAAAATGTAAGCTAGCCCCAACTAAATCTTTACCTTTATATGAATTGCATTGGTCATATTGTCTCTTCACAGCAATGAAACCCTCACAAAGACAAGTTCTGTGTTCCTTTTGGAGTTAGTTTTTGTACAGGCTGATAGATATGGGTCTCATTTCATTCTTTTACCTGTGGATATCTAGTTTTCCCCAGATCATTTGTTGAGAGTGCTTTCTTTTCCTCAGTCTATATTTTTGGCATTTTTTTTTCAAATATTAGGTGACAAAAACAATGTGCATTCATATATGGAACTTCAATATTTTTCTATAAACCCACATGTCATTTTTTGTGCAAATGTCATATGTTTTGTTTATAGCTATGTGTCTTTAATATATCTTATTGGTTATTTTATTTATTGACATTTCAAATGTTATCCCTCTTCCCAGTTACCCATCCACAAACCCCCTTATCCCTTGCCCCTTCCCCTGCCTCTATGAGGGTGCTCCCCCACCTGCCCACCCACTCCTGCTTCCTAGCCCAGGCATTCCCCTACACTGGGTCACCCAGCCTTCACAGAACCAAGAGCCTCTCCTCTCATTGATGCACAACAAGGCTGTCTTCTGCTAAATATGCATGTGGAGCCAGGGTCCCTCCATGAGTATTCTTTGGTTGGTGGTTTAGTCCCTGGGAGCTCTGGGGCTACTGGTTGGTTCATATTGTTGTTCTTCCTCCCTTTGGCTCTGTTTTTTGGGAGAGTAGTGTTCAAGATTATTTAGGTTATCTGGGCCTTTTGTGGTTCCATATTAACTTAAGGGTTGTTCTATTTCTATAAGGAATTAGATGGAGATTTTTATTGGAATTGCATTGAACCTGTAAATAGCATTTAAGTTGGTTAGTTTCATTAATATTAATTCTACCAATACATGAGCATGAACTGTATTTCTATTTTCTAGGGTCTTTTTTTTTTCTTTTTCTACCAAGATTTGAAGATCTTGTTGTAGAATACAATTGCTTTCTTTTCTAGTTTTATTTTTTAGATCTACTTTATGTTATTTTGAATGTGAATGTTTCCATGATCTCCTTCTCTGAATGTTTGTTGTTATTTTATTGGAAAGATTTTATTTGTGTAAGTTGGTTTTATATTCTGCCTCATTGCTGAATTTATCATGTCCAGAAGTTTCTGGTAGAATTTTGGGATCTCATATATAGTATTATATCATCTGCAAATAGGTGTAGTTTGGTTCTTTCTTTGTGGTAAACCATCAATTTCCTTCTCTTTCCTTATTTTTCCCACTAGTATGTTGAGCACATTATTGAAAAAAAGGAAAGTTAGTGGACATCCCTGTCTCTTCCCTGACTTCACTGAGATTTCTTCAAGCTTTACTCCATTTAGGATAATATTGTTTGCTAATGTCTTATATAGAAAGGCTTTTAAATAATATATTGAGATGATCATATGATTTTTTTTCTTTACATTATATTTATATTAACTTTTTAATTATATTATTATTTATATTAACTATTTATATTCATCTATCTCTTTATATCATGAGTCAATTTGGTCATGGTGGATAACCCTTTTAATTTATGTTTTAATTATGGTTGCAAGTTGTTTTACTGAGTATTTTATTTCTTAGTCTAAGTTTATCAGGGATATTGGCCTAAACTTTTATTTTTCCATCTTTCTTTGTTTTGATATAGTAGTGACACTGTCTTCAGAAAACAAGTTTGGGAATGCTCCTTCTATTTCTACTTAAAAAATAAATATTAGTTTGAGAAGCACTATCTATACATCTTCGTTGAAAGTCTGCTAGAATTCTCCTGTGAATTTATCTGATCCTGAACTAATTTTTTAGCTGGGAGGCTTTGTATTGCTATTTCAATCTCTTGAATTTTTATGGGTCTGTTTAGATTGGTGATTTTTTTAGTTTACTTTTAA